>ML369605.1:0-15240 GCA_005239525.1 Nicotiana knightiana
TTATTCGAGGTTAGGGTCGATTTCGGGAACATGGGCTAAATGTTTTTGAGGATACATTCTGACCTCGTGTTTTGTTCGATGAAACTAGGGATCGATCTTCAACCCTTCGTGTTCCGAGCATGTCTTTTGCTCAATAGTCGAGCCCGATTTCGACCGTATACAGATAGTCTCCTCATTTCTCAGGGAGTAAACGATGAAAAACTATACGAGCTTCCGATTCTCTCCTCGGTACTTCGCGTTAGAAATGAAAAAATGAACAAAATGTCTCATCAGTCACGTCTTAATGGCATTAAATACTTGTCAGTTGGTGGTCAACCACTTCTACTTTTGACTATCGTTTGGAAATTATAAATACCCCATTATTCATTCATTAAACTTTACATCCAAATCTTCTCTACTCCTGTTTCTTATAAATTTCAACACTTCTCTGCATTAAATTTCTGGCTATTTTGAAATAATTTCACAAGAAATCCAGCTCTGTTTTTATCCCCAACCATCAAGCTTAATCTTTAAATTTCCTCTCTTTTCTTCATTTATCAAAGAAATGGCGAAGACTTCAAAATCCTTCCTCCAAAAAGAAATTCCTCTGCCTCGCAACCGGCTGTAGAGGAAAACATTTCGTCTACTGCTACCGAGGAACTGGCATCGGAACCTCCTGTGAAAATGTTCATCCCCTGGGGGCTCCCGAATGGTGCTGATTTCAAGACTGAGAATCCCTCTTCGATATCGGTTCGGTGTGAGCCGGTCTCGAGATATATTTTCTCGATCACCAAGGACGTCATTTTCGAGGTCAAGAAAGATTGCGACTGGGTTAATAAGCACGTAGTGGTCCCCAAGCCTGAGGAAGTAATTACTACCCACGTGGAGGGATTTTTAAGTGTTTACACTTATCCCTTCACGCTGGGTCCCTTGGACCCGGTCATTATTGCCTTCTGTAAGAGGTACGAGGTGACCCTTGATCAAATCCACGCTTCTTTTTGGAGGATAATAATTCTCCTCCATTTTTTCGTAACCAAGATCGAGTGGTATCCATTCACCCTCGACCATCTAATGCGCTTACATATTCCCCGACTTTATCGAGGGGGACTAATCAAGTTAGCTCGTCGGTCCAGTAAGGCCCCGTTCTCAAGCATCGACAAAGATCGGGATCGAGGTTTGTTAGGCCGATTTTTTCGAGTGCAGACCTCGGATTTGATCCCAGCTAACATATGTCTTTTCTTGAGAAGTGGAACATGATATGTAAGTATAATCTTGCTTTTAAGATTTTTTTCATCGCTCTTCCTTTTTCTCCCTTCTCATCAATGTTTTGCGGTGATGTAGCTGTTGCTCGGATGCTAGATGCAGTTTCCTGACTCAAGGAGTGGGTCGAGGGCATTGTGTCTCAAAAATCATTTTCTGAATGCGCACGGTGAAAGCTTTCGAAGGGTCGGTGAGAGGCCTATTCTCATGATGAGATTCCTCTCTTGAGTGGACAACACTTAGGTTTCCTCTGTGCTGCTGAACTTTACTCGTTTCTTTTTCTTTGTAGGTCTTTCCAAAGATATTGAAATGAGGCCTCCATGCGGTGATGACAACGTCGTAACCGAACCATCTTCCCCGAGATAGGATAAAGAGAAGAAAAGAAAAAGGGCTTCAAGTTCTCTAAGCTCCGAGAAGAAGAAGCCAAGGAAAAGAATGGCGCGTAAACCTAAGGAAAGCTCTGGTTCTCATGTACTCTCTCCGTACTCACTCTATCAATTGCGGGATAAGTTCGAGGAGGAAGGATAATCTTTTGATCTGGTGCCCAGCGAGCCGTCGCAACTTGAGGGCAATGGGCCTCCGAACTAGAGGGAGGCGAGGCCGATCTTCCTCAAGTGGGGGAGGCCGAGGAGGAGGCAGGAACTGAAGCTTCTCGGGATGCGGGAAAATCCCCGCAGGAAGCAATTGTCCCAATAGAAATTGCGTACTCGCCCACGTTCACAAAGTCAATGGTCAACGAGGCCTATGTGAAAAATAATGCCCCATCGAGAGGGCCCATAGAGCGAACGAATCCTTCCGTGATTTTTTTGACAGCATGGATCCGGCGACCACGGAGGACGCCACCCAATTTGGCGATTTAAAGATACTGAGGAAGAGCTCATCCTCCGAAGCAAGCGGGCCTTCCTCGAGCCCAAAATTGGTCAATTGATTCCCTTCTCTAAGTGCTAATCCCGATCGGAAATGATCCAGTTATCTCCCTTCCAGAGGATGCCCGAGTCCTCTCTGCCCCCATAGGGGTAACCAGTTGTCGTCGGTGTTTGGTGACTGAGGATGATCAAGCAAAGATGAACAAGGTGTATGCACCATGCCTTGTCAACGAAGCAAAATAGGTGATGAATTGGTTAACTTCATGCTTTACTAAGTGACTTTTTGATTTACACTCACATTATTTTGCAGGTAACTTGGTGTTTCTTTGTGTGCTTGTAGGCCTCGGTGCTTCATCATGAGACCTTTTTAAGGTACCGGGACGAGCTGAAGCAACTCGGAGTTGAAGTTCCTGAGCTCACTAAGAAGAGAGACGCCTTTAAACTTCTTATCGAGCAATTCAAAAGGGATATTAAGAACCTCTATGTCGAGCTGGAAGTTCCTCGGAAGGAACATGCTAATTTGGTCGAGCAGGTAAAATTTTTTTAGATTAGTGACGATTAATTTGATTCGTTGACTGATGTCAAAATCCGTAGGTCCAGCCAAAACTCGATTGGATTGACCAGCTTCGAGCTGAAATGGATATAGTCAAAGTTGAGACCGATGAATGGGGAAGCCGAATGGATCGTTTGGCCTCGGAAAAAGAGGCTGCGCAGGCACAACTAACTTCAGCTGAAATCTAGCTTAGAGCAGCAAAGGCGAGGGCCGAGTTTCAGACCAATAAGGTTGAGGAGCTCTAATCTCAGTAGAGTTCGATTGTCTCCGATCAAGAAAATCTGGCTAAGGATCTTGAGGCGGCCAAGTCAGAGGTCGTCGTGGTCAAAGGTAAAGTTGATGAAAAGGTGGCCCAGCACAAGGCCGATGCCGAGGTGGCTCAAGACCTTGTAAAAAATATAGTTGAGCATATGAAGTGACAATCCCGAAGGGAGGCTCTCGAATAAATTCACGCTTGGGGATTGGATTTATCAGCTGAGCTCGAGAATGCCAAGGTGCTCGAAGCCGAGGTCAGGAAGCTGAACTATCCCGAGAGGAAGATTCGGGTGAGTCTGAGGGTGGCGGAGAACCCGAAGGTGATGATGCGGCCCTCAACAAAGACTAGGCCAGTTAGGACCATTTTAGATGTTTTTATCTTCTGCTCTTTTTTTATCACCGTTTTGTTGAGTTCATTCGACCTTTTTAAAAATATGCATCAGGTCTATTTGGCCCTTGTAAAAATAATTTTTGAAATGTATATAAGGTTTTTCCCCTTCCACAGCTTTTGAATTTTTCCTTTATTTTATTATTTGAATTCGCAAAGATCAAAATGCCTTAGCATGAAATAGTTAGGTTACGTTCGGATGTTCTAACAAAACATTCCTTTAACGTTAGTTTGTTTTAAGACATCGTGGGTATTCGGTATTGCTGAAAACTTTTTCCCAAAGTAGTTCAGATTATAGTTTGTCGAGGGTAGCCTTTAGAACCGGTTATAAAATTTTTTGGAGGCTTTGTTTTTGTTACGTGTCCCGGACGTCCCTGAGCCGTGTTAATATGGTCGTAGCCTTTTTAGTTCGGGTGTCGCCCCATGGGCTTTCAATCCTAAGTTATCCGGGCTTGCCTAAGATAACATTCTCCAAATGGGGGTGACCGTGGACTTTGAAATCCGGGCATTGACTAATAGGTCTTATGCCCCGAGGTTTGATGGCTCAGACCGTCCGAGTTTGGTTTCCAACGGAAGTCCCTGAGTGAGAGTGATTGTTTGAACTCGGATTAAGGTGGCCCTTGGTCTCAATACCTTTAGGGGATCGGACGTACGAAATTCCTTGAGAAACACAAGAAAAGTTTTAAAGGACAATATGTTTATGCGCACGGAAGAGACTTCTTTTAATTCTTGTGCATAATAGTTATACATGCATACATGCTTTGTGCCAGGGTTCGAGCGGTCTATGTGGGCACGGTTCATTTAACCGTGTGGCCCTTCCAATAAATCCTATTCATCGAGACCTTTCAATCACGAAGTTTGTTCCATTGCGAAAGTTGATACCCGAGGTAACTGCCCCCAGTGTCGGGGTTGATCGAAGAGAGGCCTCGAGTGCTTTAGTGATCATCGTAACTAGTTCGTAGCCGGCCTTTAATTCTGAGTTAGCACGATTTACTTGTTGCCTTGTTAAAAACCTTGCTGGAAAACCCATTTAGGACAAAATCGGTTCAAGGAAAAAAGAAAGCAACACGTGCTTTCAGACCTAAAATGTTGTATTATTCCTTGTTGGTTACCTGCAAATGTTAGTTTAAAATGTAAATAAAAGAAAGAACGGGGTCGTACCTTAGCATTAATATCACTTCAAGTGAGTTATATTCCAGTTGTTCGGTAGTTGCTCGTCGTTCATTGTTACGAGTTTGTAGGATCCTTTTCTGGTGATCTCGATAATTTGGTAAGGTCCTTCCCAGTTTTGCCCCAATTTTGCTTCGTTTAGGTTTCGGGTGCTCAGTGTGAACTTCCTTAGTACCAAGTCCCCGGTACTGAAGTATCGAAGGTTGGACCTTCCATTATAATACCTTTCAATCCGCTAGTTTTGGGCAGCCAACTGCACAAGGGCGGCTTCGCGCCTTTCATATAATAGCTCCAGGCTCGTACTCATGGCCTCTTCATTCGGTTCCTTTGTTGCATATCGGAATCTGATACTTGGTTCTTCGACTTTGACCGGTATTAGAGCTTCGGTGCCATAAACCAATGAAAATGTGGTGGCCCTAGTATTGGACTTCGAGGTCGTACGGTATGCCCATAAGACTTCAGGTAGGATTTCCTTCCATTTTCCTTTGGCGTCGGTTAACCTCTTTTTAAGGTTTTGGAGTATGGTTTTGTTGGTAGATTCATCTTGTTTGTTCTCATTAGGGTAATAGAGTGTTGATAGGATCCTTTTGATCTTTTTTCTTTTAAGAATTTTGGCTACTTTGTTGCCGATGAATTGTTTCCCATTGTCGCAAACGATCTCGGCTAACATTCCGAACCAGCATATGATGTGGTCCCATATGAAATCGATGACTTCCTTCTCTCTAATCTTCTCTTATGCCTGTGCTTCCACCCATTTAGAAAAATAGTTAGTCATAAAAAAAATAAATTGAGCCTTACTGGGTGCCTATGGAAGGGGGCCGGCAATGTCCATTACCCACTTCGGAGCATGTCTTTGGCATCCATCACATTTTAGAACGAACTCTTTTCTGTCTTTTTCTATGTGGATCCTGTAGTAACCGACTCTGATTATTTTTGAACCAGCGGTTCGGTGCCCCAATGATTTCCACAGGTTCTTTCGTGGATTTCCCTCAAAACGTACTCAGTATCCCCTGGCCCTAGACATATTGCAAGTAGACCATCTAATGTTCTTCTTAACAAGGTTCCGTCTTCAGACAGGCTAAACAGGGCTGCGTTTGTATGCATGTCCCTCAATTCTTTTGGATCCAAGGGTAATTTACCAGTCCTAAGGTATTCTACGTATTTATTCCTCCAGTCCCAAGTTTGGAGTTTAACTCGTCATTTTTGATCGACGACCCTAAGTTAGCGAGCGCATCGGCCTAGCTATTTTGATCCCGAGGTATGTGTTGCAAAGTCCATCATTTGAACCGATGTAATGTTACATGTAACATGTCTAAGTATATTTGCATTTGTTCTTCTCTGACCTCGAATGTTCCATTAACTTGGTTTAACACACGAAGGGAGTCGCACTTGGCTTCGATCACCTCTTCCCCAAGATTTTGGCTAGTTCAAGGTCTGCAATCATGGCCTCATAATCGGTTTCATTGTTAGTCAGCTTCACAATCTTTATGGATTGTCTAATCACATTACCTATTGGTGGCTTCAATATGATGCCAAGTCCGGACCTTTTTGCGTTTGAGGCACTCTCTGTAAAGAGGGACAGATTCCCGAGGAAGTCCATGAGCTAATTAATAACTCTCTTTCGACCTCGGGTATTAGGGTCGGCGTAAAGTCGTCCACAAAGTCTGCCAAGATTTGAGACTTGATGGCGGTCAGGCTTATGCAAAACGTTCCATAACGGGTAAGTAGTTATGACATATATGGGGTGACAGTGGAAGTGTGGTTTTAGCTTCCTAGAGGCGCTTAAGAAAGCGAGCGCCATTTTTTCTAGGTGAGGGTACCTAGATTCGGCTACTTTCTCTCTCAACTGTAGACACTCTTCCGTTTTGTGACCGTGAGTGCCATGATATTGCACATCTGGTTAGGATCCCTTTGGGTTGGACCGAATTGTAGAGGTCGAGGCCATTTGGTATATTTGATGCGCCCGATAACTGATACAATGACGGCAGCATCGATATTAAAGTTCTATTTCGATAGCCTCGGTCATTCTTTAGGCTCGATGGACCTATCAAAGCTGTTTTTTTGTCATGAATCCTCGGTTGCTCTGGCCTCGGTCATTTCTCCTTTCATTGAGTCCTTGAGTGAAAGATTGAACATCCCAGTCATCAGCAACTAGCGGTAGGTCCTTTCATTCCATCTGAAACCGGGACACGAACTTTCAGAGCATCTCGTTATCTTTCTATTTTACTCTGAAAAGGTACGACTTCCTGGTCTCGACCTTGATGGAACCAGTGTGTGCTTTCACGAAAGAATCTGCAAGCATAGAAAATGAGTCAATAGAATTAGGAGGCAAATTGTTGTACCGTGTCATAGCTGTCTTTGACAAGGTCTTCCAAATTTTTCAGCAGAACGGACTCGATCTTATCGTCCTCCAAGTCGTTCGCTTTGATGGAACTTGTAATAGAGGTTACATACTCATTTGGGTTGGTACTTAGGTATCTCAGGCATATAGAATTTCTTGGGGATCGCCTTCGGAGCAGCGCTCAAACGAAAAGGTTTTTGCACAAACATCTTGGAATCTAGGCCTTTCAATATTAGAGGTGCTCCTGAGATCTGGTCCACCATGGAATTATAGGTTTCTATTTTTTGGTCCTTAGCTTCGATTTTCTTTTCCCTTGACTCCACTCGTTTCGTCAGTTCCTTAATCATTTTTACGATCTCGGAGTTAGTCCCTAATTCGTTCTTGTTAGATCTTTCTGCGACCGGTTCGTCCCTACAGGTAACTTCTCGGTGCAGATCAAGCTTAACCCTGCTCGGTGCACGAATTTGGCTCTGTAACTGAGCTATCGCTGCATGTTGAGCCTGCAGCATTTTGAGGATCATTCGTAGATTGATCCCGTCTCCTTCAACATTTTGTGTGTTTTAAGTTGCTGATTGGGCTCCACCACATATGCTATTCTCGGGGTTGGTTGGCCGGTTCGTGTCGACATTCACATGTGAATTAGCATCAATTAGGTCTGCGACCAGAATTTCGACGAAATCAGTAGGCGGTACCTCGTTATTGGGCGCTATGTTGTTATTTTCACCTTGGTGACCGGATCCGTTGTCAACATGTAGGGTTGCTGATTGGGAATTTGAGATTTTGTGTTTTAACCTGGAATCAAAGACATTTCAAAGAGCAAGTGTAAAGCATTGTGTGTTATGGAGATTTGTATCAAATAACCACTATTATCCTTAGTCCCACGGTGGGCGCCAACCTGCTTACCCTCAAAATCGGATAACAATTAAATTTGTACGTGGTTTCAAGGATACGTGATCTAACTTTATACAAAATGATAAATCAGATTAAAATTTAAATAAACAACGAAAAAGTAAATGCAAACCACAAAAGTTGAACAATCTTAGCCTTGGAAAGTTAGTCACCCTTGATCCCAAAGTGTTTTTATCGAGACCAGAGCAGAATGACAAGATAATAACTAGAGATAACAATATATTGCTTTGGAATGCGTGTTACAACGTCCTTTACAAGTAATCAAACTCCCCTTTATATAGTAGGGGAGTCCTACTTTAGGTACAATTCTATAAATGGTAAAAATCTCCCGGTTCGCTTACATGCCGGTTCTTTACTGATACGTGCCGAGATTCTCGCCGAAATATCCGATCGATTACGGATATTTCAGTCTTCTGTTGGTTATACCGGCAATGTTTCCTCGAGCTTATTCGGGATCAGGGTCGATTCTAGGATCATGGGCTCAATGTTTTTGAGGACGGACATTCTGACCTCGCGTTCTGGTTCGATGAGACTCGAGATCGATCTTCAACCCTTCGAGTTCTGAGCCCGGTCTGTTGCGTAATAGTAGCCCAATTTCGACCGTATACTTGTATCGTTACAGACATAAAACACTGATATATTCTGACTCTTACCACATTTTAGAGTCAATCTATATATCTCTGTTTGGATGTCTCATACGAAATTCATTTTTAATATTCCACTATTTAGAAAGACGCGTAACACTGAGATGTAATTATTGTTATTGTTTAACAAGAATGCGTAATTTTAACAGTCAGTCGACTTGATACATACATTCGTTTAAAAATGAAGAAATGCTGCACTATGCTAATTGTATTATTTTATTAACCATTGTAGCATGTTGTTTCTAATTGAATACATAATTAATTGAGGTATAAATCATGTACATTCGGTTGCATAATAACAGAAATAATCATACGGAATCATCGAAATTCTTTTTCTTTCCTTTTTTGCCAATTATCTTATTCTTAAAGGTATAAAATTAATTATACAAGCCATGGTGTGAATTACCATCACAATAATTCCCTAAAGGCCAGAATTGAGAAAAAGGAAAAATTAAAATATAAAACACTAATAGAACATGTAGTAAATACATTAAAGGGGAAAAAGAGTTACTCGATGACTAACAAATTACTTCGTAAAAATAGTTTTTTTATATGCAGAAACTCAGTATGTTAAGAGTAATTAAATTTTTAAAAAAAATGGTAATTTGACTTCTTGAGCTACTTCACTCAGTAATCTGCAGACATTAGAATCCTTTTATAATCTTGGAGCTGAAATATCCTGAAACTGCAAAGTCATAGATATTTTAGTACTGGTCAAATAAACAAAATAATCTAAATAATATAACTAAAAAATAATTTTAGGTAGGTCTTCTTTTTATTATAACAAAAAAAAAGTTTATGATAACCTGGATTATAGAGCAAGAACCTAATACAACATGTTGAATTTTCATTAATGTATATATTTAATATATTGTCAGTGTATATGACTTAATCACATTCGTTATACATTGTGTCATTTTATATAAGCTATGTGTTGCAACTAGATTATTTCTAGTCTAATTAATGATATAGGATTCATTTTCAGAAATAAACTTGGGAGGATAAGCTGAATTTTGCTTGGAAGAAAAAAAAAATGGAAATACCTGTTGTACCATTGTGCTAAGGTCATCATCTGATGAAAAGTTAAATGGAGAGCCATTGGCTCCTACACCAAAATCTGGAACCCCACTTCCATTAAAACTAACTAAATCCCCTCCTTCAAGTTGTCCTGCAATTAACAAAAGAAACTGGAAATGAACATATTGTAAAAAAACAAGTTTGTCTTTACCATGCTATAACATGTTAAAATATACAGATCGTGCTACAAAATCTTTCCTTCGGCCGAGGGTCTATTGGAAACAGTATCTCTATCTTCTCTAGGTAGGGGTAAGATCTGCGTATACATTACACTCCCAAACCCTATTTGTGAGATTACACTAGGTTGTTGTTGTTGTTGTTATAACGTTACAAAATCTTTACACTTTTAGTGCTTAACCTATATACAGCCTTATAAAAACAGTATCTAATCTGGTGTCACAGTTTAAACTACACTGATAGTTTTAAGAATCCTAATACTAACAATATGTATAACTTTAAGCCATTGGCAGAATTTATAAGAGTTACTTACCAGGTGTGGAACTAACAAGGCCAGTTGAATCAAATGGTGAAATATATGTCATTTGAGGTGAAACTGAGACATCTCCAAACATTTGATAAGGTGGTGTACCAACATAATTCAATGAAACAGGAACTTGATAGAACTGGCTACAACCAAAATTTGCATAATTATGAGGAATTTTTAACCAATCATCGTTCATTTTTCTCCGCGAACGTTTTAAATCAGGCTGAGAAAGAGGATTAGCATCCAAAACAGGACGATAAACGCTATTATCAAGCATTGGATAAGTACTTATCGGAGCAAAGTTCCCCACTGGTAGCGCATTTTGTTGAAACAATACTTGTTCATATAGGTTTCGAGATACGAGACAGGCGTTCTGATTAATTGCAAACATATTGTTGTTTGATGTCTCAAGTAATTTTCTAGCAATATTGTTTGAATCAGATTTTCCAGTGACTATCTTGGTTCAAAATTGCATTTTTCTTCTTTAGGCCGTTCCTAAACTTCTACAATGCAAAAATAAAGGTCCAATCTGTTAACAATTTAAAGATAAAGGATGAAAAAGTTATTAAAAGAAGTCCAGTGTAAAATTACCTGAAGATGACTCGCTACATTTTCTCTAGTTATCCCAGGTTCATTCATGATCTCAAGTATTCTCTTAGGAACAACTTCTGCATATTAAATGTCATAACAAATTTTAAATACTAATTTTGTCTAACTTATCAAGTATAACACACGAAAGAGGCGTATATAGCATATAATCAATAGGTTCAATTACGTTTTCAACACAGAGTATAAATATTAGAGGCGAATATAGTATTTTGATTACGTGTTCAATCGACTATAGTAGTATTTTTAACATGTAATATAAGTATATATATATGTGAAAAAGTACTAAACTTTAACAAATATTAAATTTTTACCCCACAGTTTTAAAGATGCAACGAGTTGAGCCATAAAACTTTAAAATTTAACCCATCAAGTTTAAATGTAAATCCATATCTCTAAATTAGATATATATGTGAAAGAAAAGCTAAAAATTTAGCAAATACTAAATTTCCAACCCATAATTTTACACTCAAGCTTAAATAGTAATGAAACTTACTAAAATTTTAATGCATACTAACTTCTAAACATAATTTCAAAGATGGTAAAAATCTCAAGGTTGAACCATTAACTTTAAATTGTGGATCCTTCTCTAAGTTAGACATGTCCATAGAAAACTCATATAAATTCAACACATATTAAATTTTCAAATTCGTGATCTTAAAATATAATTGGTTCAGTGGTAAGAACCGAATCTATCAAATTTAAATGTTGAATCAACAACTACAACAACAATAACGACCCAGTGAGATCCCGCAAGTGGGATCTGGGAGGGTAGTGTGTGTGCAGACCTTACCTCTACCGCTGTTTTCGATAGATAATCGGCTCAAAAAGACAAAAAGAGACAATACATTAGTACCATCAACAAAACTATAGAAATAACAACAACATCACAAGAATCAGTATATATTGCAATCGAATTAAAGAATTATAGTTAAATATAGTAATGAAACTTACTATCAAGACTATCAGCTTCAAGTTGATAATAAGCATCCAAGAATTTCTGGTAAAATTCTTTACTCCAACGCATTCTATTTTTCTTTCGAGGTGGACACGATTCTTCTCCACTAGATTCAGTGTTTGTTTCTTCATCTTGATATTCTAAGCTATTTTTAATTTTTCTTTTGAGAGGGAATGTGCTTGACTCTTGTAACAATTCAGTTGTATCATTGCCTGATATGGGACTATGATCTTCTTCTATAGTTTTACTAGTAACATGCTGAATAATATTCTTGACATCCTCCATTTTTATCGGGTTTACCAAGTAATCACGAGCTCCCTCCACAATTGTTCTTGAGCCGCCATTTGCAGATGTCACTGAAATTTAATTCAACATTAAAAAAAATATTTGTATATTTTAATACAATTATAATAAGGTAATAAAGAAAAATTAAAGAAATTGTAACCACTAAACAATATAGCGGAATGGATGCAATCCTTCCATCCTTAACCAGAAATTTTGATTTCACGGTCTAAGATTGAAGAAACTCCTAGTAAGAGGTTTTTTTTTGTGTAACTATCTAGTATCCGCTACTCACTAGCACCACTAAAGTAGATTCACGTCGTATATAGGCCGAGGAGGACCGATGCTTGTAGAAAAGGGGTCACCGGACCCCGTTAACTTCGGCAAAAACTTTGAATATATAAGTGTATATATGTTGAAAAGCAGTCATATATTTTGCTTGGAATCCTTAAGATCAAAAGCCCGATAGGGATACTGGTTGAGCAGCTCATGTGTCACGCCACCTTCTCATCCTAGGTTGCCTCTGCTTATAGGGTTTCTCCATATCCAAAGATCAAATCCGAAACTCTGTTTAAAGATAAACGTATTGTATCCAATCCACCACATCCCAAAGCGGAAGCAAGGTTTGAGATTCCGAATTCATAATAAAGAAGTAAAATAAAAAATAAGAAAAAGTAAAAAAAAGGGGATATTCTCTTTTTTTTTTTGAACACTGACTTGTTACTGGAATATCGATCCCAAGCCCAATATCTTTCAGAAGCTTGAAACAATCCATGTCATCTCTAACAACATCAGTTATGACAATATCGAAGCTTTCTTTGTTCAACACAATTTTGCTCCTTAGTAAATTAATGAAATTGCCCAGAATTCTAGTTTTATGTTTTGTACACTAATAAGTAAATAATTTTTTTACACCATTAAGTTTAGTTTTCTGGTAGTGTAAAAATTCTTACCCCTTAGGTTTAGGGCGGTAAAAATTGCTAGAGATGAACTAGATTTTAGGAGTTTGTAATGCAAGAGGGAATCTTGATAATGTTTTTTGATTTTCATCAAATTAAGAATAAGATTTAGTTAAGGTTTTAGATGGGTAAATTTAAAAAAAAAAATAAAAAAAAAAATAAAAAAATAAAAGGTAAACATAAATTTTACCAACTAATAAAACTAAAAAGAAAAGAAAAAAAAAGAAAACTGATAACTATCGGTCAAAATCAAACTTTTTTCCCCTTTTTCTTTCCCTCTTTCCCAAACAACTTGGTTTTATTTTTTCCAAAAATTCTTTTACAACTTTCAAAAAAATAAAATAATGTTTTTTTTTGTGATTAATCTTTCTAATTCGTTTCCCAAAACCTTAAAAAGTTTGTCTTCTAATTAGGTGTGGAGACTCTTGAACTCAAGAGCGTCATCTAACACCGTTTTGTCAAAAAAATTAGCTAAATATACATGTATAAATTAAACTTAATAAACAATATGTATATATAGAATAATTCGACACCTCTTAAAAAACAATGCAAAGTGACTTCAATTTTGAATAGGAATTAAAACCTTATAGAATCCCAACAACAACAACATCATCAACATCCACAGTATGGACTATGGAGTATGAGGACGGTAATGTATACATAAACATTATCGTTACCTCTCAAAGGTAGAGACAGAGGTGAATTCAGAATTTTAACCTTATGAGTTTCTACAAAAATCTCAAGTTAATATACAATAATAACTGCATTAGCTGACTGGTTTCAAGCTAAATATTTTTATATATTTAATGAATTTCTAAATACAAATACTGGATTTCGACAAAAGTTACTAGGTTCAACGGGAACCGTAACTAATGCACTGGATCCGACCAGAGAGGCAGTTTTCGATAGGCTCTCGGTTAAAACGGTATAGAAACCCAAGAACCAAATACAAACGAGTATTCAAAACAAATTATGGCAATATAGACCAGACTGACAAATATTGCTCGATCAAAAATCCTGCATACATCACTGTATACTTTAAACTAACCTGTATAGCCACATTTTTGGAGGGAACCAAGAACTTTAAGACAAACAAGATTATTATCAATGCCAAGAACTTTTAATCTTTTTGTAGACTGGGATTTTTGCTTCTCATTCACAAGCAATGGATTTAAGCACTCTTCATTGGTAGCAACGGACATGGTAATTGGTAATAACCCTAAAACACAACGTGCTAAGAATCTATGCAACTAGATTTTGATATCTCTATATATAATATGGAACTTAATTTTTAACTAGGAGATCAAGTATTATAAACTAGGTTTCAAGAGATCTTATAAAATTTGGTCCATAATTATTTATGGAAAGGAAATATTTTGCTTCCATATTAGAGTACTTATTTTGTCCTTTGGCGTTTTACTTGTAGCCTTAGAGATACGAGTATAAAAATTATTAATAATAACAAATGAATACACCAAATTTAGTTTATTTAACTCTAGAATTAAGTCAATATCAAACAATATTATCACGTTATTTTTATGTGTACCATTAAGCAATTCAAAGACAATATAATATACCAGCAAGGGATGCAATTGGATGGTTGAGATCCTTCGACCTTTAACATAGGTAGCGGATTTGAGCATGGGAATGAAGAATTTCCTGGTACAAATGGTTTATCAATTTATCCTGTATGAATCTGAATTAGTTATGTTAGACTAGTGAATTTCGGATTACCATATGTTTAACATTAACATTCCGAAAGAAATTTAGTTCCCCACACTTATTCAAACATAAAATAGATAGTAATTCCCTTATTTACAATAGCAAGAAACCTACTTTGACTAGAACTAGAAATCAAAACCTATTTCTTTAGATATTAAATAAAAAATTTAGGTTTCTTACTATAGCTTTAGTCTTCGAACGTTGTCCCGTAATTCAAAATTGTATACACCTTTAACAGTTTCAATATTTGGAATTTTGTTAGATTTTTATTAAACATACCATAAAATTATTTGGCGAGGGGGGGAGGGGGAGGGAGGCATGGAAGTAGGGGTGAGGTTCATGCATAATTGAATAAGTGAAAGAATTGGCAAGTTGAATTCATGTTATCAATCTTTCGGGCATGCTTATATGTTTGAACATGTATTACGTCGAACGTATACCTCGAATACCCATGAATATACACATGAAATGATTTTTCTTTTTTTGGGCTAAAAAATATCTAACAGAAATTTTAAGACACTGGATGAATAACCTAAGGGATGGTTTGGTGGGACATAATTTAGGCAGAAATTAGTACTAAAGGAATTAATAATGCCTTAATTATTATAGGAACTTTTTCTTGCATATTGTATAGCTTAAAATAGTGCATTAATTACTGTTGTGCATATATTATGTGTGCTAGAAACAAAAATGAAAATAAAAAAGTATATAAGTATTGCTGAAGTGTACAAGTGAAAAAAGTATAATCAAATCATGTATCGTGTATGCTGAATTTATCGACCACTAA
>ML369605.1:15312-36685 GCA_005239525.1 Nicotiana knightiana
AAATTTTATGACACTGGATGAATAACCTAAGGGATGGTTTGGTGGGACATAATTTAGGCAGAAATTAGTAATGAAGGAATTAATAATGCCTTAATTATTATACGAACTTTTTCTTGCATATTGTATAGCTTAAAATAGTGCATTAATTACTGTTGTGCATATATTATGTGTGCTAGAAACAAAAATGAAAATAAAAAAGTATATAAGTATTGCTGAAGTGTACAAGTGAAAAAAGTATAATCAAATCATGTATCGTGTATGCTGAATTTATCGAGCACTAAAAATATTACAAACATTTTTTGAAATACTTAAATATAACAAATATGACAATAAGCACATTTCTTGTAATACAAATATTAGTGTAACTTTGTGATGCCCTTGACAGAGGGATGGCTGATGAGGACGGGTCAAGCAGAATTGGCAGGCTTCTAGATTGGCAATCTTTTTGAGGAAGGAGTGCACATGTCACCTTAGGCGAATCCCATATCGAAATGGGAGAGGAAAGTTATGCCCACAACCTAAGTCCAAAAAGGATTCGTTAACCACCTGAAACTCACACGAGTCCTTCGAGACCTCAACAAAACATACCAACAAGTCCCAAAACATCATACGAACTTAGTCGAACCCTCATATCACCTCAAACAACAACAAAAACACGAATTACTCACGGATTCAAGCCTAGTGAACTTCGAAATTTCCAAGTTCTACAAACGATGCCGAAATCTATCAAATCACGTCCAATTGACCTTAAATTTTGCACTTAAGTAATAAATGACACACCAAACGTACTCCAACTTCCCGAAATTCCAATCCGACCCCGGTATCAAAAAGTCCACTCCTGGTCAAACTTTTTAAAACTACAACTTTTGCCATTTCAAGCCTAATTCTACTACAGAATTTCAAATCACAATCCGGACGCACTCCTAAATCAAAAATCACCTAACAGAGCTAACGTAACCATCAGAATTAAAATCCGAGGTTGTTTACACATAAGTCAACATTCGATCAACTTTTCCAACTTAAGCTTTTAATTAAGAGACTAAGTACCTCAATTCACTCTGAAATCTCTCCGGACGTGAACCAACTAACCTGGTAAGTCATATAACAGTTGTAGAACACAAAAGGAGTAGAAAATGGGGAAACGGGGCTACAACTCTCGAAAAGACCAGCTGGGTCGTTACATCCTCCCCATCTTAACAAGCGTTCGTCCTCTAAAGACTATAAAGATATACCTGAAGTGGTGAAACAATGAGGATAACGACTATGAATATCATGCTCGGTCTCCCAAGTCTTCTCTCGACTGGATGACCCCTCCACTGAATCTTCACGGAAGCAATGTTCTTTGACCTTAGCTTTCGAACCTACCTTTCCAAAATAATCACCGGCTTGTCAACATAAGATAAATCCTTGTCCAACTGGACTGAGCTGAAATCCAACACATGAGACGGATCACCGTGATACTTCTGGAGCGTAGAAGCATGAAATACTGGATGAACTCCTTCTAGACTAGGAGGAAAGTCAAGCTCATAAGTAACCTCCCCAACACGTCGCAACACCTCAAATAGGCCGATAAGCCTTGGGCTCAACTTTCCCTTCTTTCCGAACCTCATAAAACCCTTCATGGGTGACACCCGGAGCAGCACCCACTCGTCAACTATGAATGCAACCTCACGAACCTTCCGATCCACATAACGCTTCTGTCTAGACTGGGTTGTGCGAATTCGATCCTAAATCACCATAGCCTTCTCCAGAGAATCCTGAACCATGTCTGTACCCAATGACCTAGCCTCGCCCGACTCAAACTAACCCACTGAAGACCGACACTACCTACCATGCAGAGCCTCATACAGTGACATCTGGATCCTCGACTGATAATTGTTATTGTAGGCAAACTTCGCAAATGGAAAGAACTGATCCCACAAACCCCCAAAATCCATCACACACACAGGCTGAGCATATCTTCTAGTATCTGAATAGTGTTCTCGGACTATCCGTCAGTTTGAGGGTGAAATATTGTGCTCAACTCCACTCGAGTACCTAACTTATGTTGTAGCCCTCTAGAACCATGATGTAAAGTGCATAACCCGGTAAGAGATAATAGATACTGGTACACCATGAAGCCTGACGATCTCTCGGGATGGTACAATATGGTGATATCATAGTCCTTAAGCAGCTCCAACCACCTCCATTGACGCAAGTTAAGATCTTTCTGTTTGAACAAATGCTGCAAACTCCGGTGACCGGTGTAAATATCACAATGGACACCATACAAATAGTTCCACCAAATCGTCAAGGAATGAAAAATAGATGCTAACTCAAGGCTGTGGACAAGATAGTTCTTTTCATGGGGATTCAACTGGCGTGAACATAAGCAATCACTCTACTCTCCTGCATCAAAACACACCTAATACCGATCCGAGAAGCATCACAATACACTATGTAAGAACTAGAAGCTAATGGCAGAACTAGAACTGAAGTCGTGGTCAAATTAGTCTTGAGCTTATGAAAGCTCTCCTTGCACTCATCCGACCACCTGAAAGGAGTACCATTTTGGGTCAATTTGGTCAAGGGAGATGCAATAGATAAGAAACCCTCCATGAAACGACGGTAATAACCAGCCAAACCAAGAAAGCTCTGAATCTCCATAGTTGGAGAAGGCCTGGGCGAACTCTGAACCGCCTCTATCTTCTTCGAATCCACCTTAATACCCGCACTAGAAACCAAGTGCCCTAAGAACTCTACTGAACTGAGCCAAAACTCGCACATGGAGAATTTTGCATAAAGTTTCTCCTCCCTCAACCGCTGCAACAAAATTCTAAGATGTTGCACATGTTCCTCCTGGTTACGAGAGTACACCAGGATATAATCAACGAATACAATAACGAACAAGTCAAGATAAGGCTGAAATACACTGCTTATCAAATGCATGAGTGCTGCTGGGGCGTTGGTCAACCTAAAAGACATCACAATGAACTCATAATGGCCATATCGGGTCCTAAAAGTTGTCTTAATAATATCCGAGTTCCAACTCTTCAACTGCTGATAACCTAACCTCAAATCAATCTTGGAGAACACCCTCGCTCCCCGGAGCTGGTCAAATAGATCATCAATGCGCGGTAAAGTATACTTGTTCTTAATTATGACCTTATTCAACTGTCTGTCATCAATGCACATTCTCATAGTACCATCCTTCTTCTTCACAAATAACTGGTGCACCACAAGGTGACACGGTAGGCCGAATAAACCCATTATCAAGGAGTTCCTAAAGCTGCTCCTTCAGCTCATTCAATTCAGATGGTGTCATACGATACGATGGAATAGAAATGGGATGATTGCCCGGCACCAAATCAATACCAAGGTTAATATCCCTGTCAGGCGGCATGCTCGGCAGGTCTGCAGGAAACACATCCAGAAAATTTTGCACCACCGGAACATAATCAATAGTAGGGGTCTCTAAACTAACATCACGCACAAAAGCCAAATAAGATAGACAACCCTTCTCAACCATCCGCTGAGCCTTCAAGTATGAAATCACTCTACTGGGAACATAGTCTATAGAGTCGCTCCACGCAACCCTCGACAACCCTGACATCGCCAAGTTCACAGTCTCAGCATGGCAATCCAAAATAGCATGACATGGAGACAACCAATCCATACTCAGTATCACGTCATAATTAACCATATTAAGCAGCAACATGATAACTCTTGCTCTAATAACCCAATAGACACTACATATGAACGGTATACACAGTCCACGATAATAGTATCCCTACCGACATAGATACATGAACAGATGAAACTACGGGGCATATCCAGATAATGGTTAAAATACATTGATACATATGAATAGGTAGAACTGGGGTCAAATAATACAGAAGCATCTCGATGACATACTGAGATAATACATGTGATCACTGTGTCTGAAGCAACAACATCTGGTCTGGAAGGGGGTGCATAGAAATGGCCTGACCGCTTGCTGATCGTCCTCCCTCTCTAGGGCGTCCCCTAGCTGACCGAGCTCCAACCCTAGTGGCTGAGTGGGTGGTGATGTAACTGGTGCTAAAGTCGTAAGCTGACTCATGCTGAGCTTAACCTCCCGAGATATGGGGAAAATGCCTCTTGATATGACCCAAATCTCCACACTAAAAGCAATCTCTTCCTGCAAATGGTGGTGGGGATTGAAGGGAGCCCCGAGCATCGAGAACTACTAGTAGGCCCCGTCATAGATGAACCCTGAGCTGATGGTGCATGAGAAGAACTCTGAGCTGGACGGGCACTGAGAGAGAGTGACCCTGTTGAGAATTGTGAGAACCATGGCCAGACGATGCACCACGTTGGACTGGGCAAGCCGCATGAGCATGCTTGTAAGGATGACCCCTATCGTGGTGGAACTCACCTCCAGAAGGAACTCCACTAAAATCACATGATCGACGAGACCTCTTGGCCTCCCTCTCAACCCGCTCCTGACTGCGGACCATCTCAATATGTCGAGCAATGTTGACAACCTCCTTGAACGTAGCACCAGATAATCTCTCTCTAATTATAAGCACCCGCAACTGAAATGTGAGGCCATCAATGAACCTCCTAATCCTCTCCCTACCTATGGGAACTAACCAGACTACATGACGGGCCAACTCAGAGAACCTCATCTCCTACTGTGTCACGGATATATCATCCTGACTTAATTGCTTAAACTGTCTGTGCAGCTCCTCTCTGCGAGACTGCGACACGAACTTCTCTAAGAAGAAAATAATGAACTCTTGCCAAGTAAGTGGTGTTGTCCTGACAGCCCTACGCCTCTCATAAGCCTCCCACCAGGTGAAGGTAGCCCTAGAGAACTGAAAAGTAGAAACGAGACCCCACTGGTCTGCAAACAATTTGTTGTACGGAGCATGATCTGACACTTATCTAATTATCCATATGCATCCTCCCCCTCTATATCACTGATATAGAGGCTGGAGTCTCCCAAACCTCTCCAATCTATGCTGCTCATCATCAAGCATAACAGGAACCACAGTCCTGAGTAACTGTAACCAGCTGGGCTGGTGGTGCCCCTGGTGTATAGAATCCCTGCATCACCTGCTCTGGTGTGCAGTGGCGGGAGTTTTAGTAACTCCCCCGGCCTGAGAAGTGGCTGCTGCGGCCAAAACAGAGACCGCCTGAGCAAGACTGGTTCACATGGCTAGAATCTAAGCTAAAGCCTCATGAAGGCCTGGAATCACAATGGCACAACTGGTGCCTGAGCTGGTCCCGTTGGCGCATCCACAACTGGGACCTGATCCTGAACTAGGGCAACTGGTGGATCTGTAGGTTCTGCCCTAGATGATGTGCAAGTCGCACCTCTACCCCTACTATGACATCTACCGCGAACTCGGCCTCTCGCGACCCTGACTGATGGTACTGGTGTCTATCCATCCTGCCATGTAGTACGTGTCCTCACCATCTGTGAGAGAATAGAACAACAAAAGTTTACTTACTAGAATCAACAGATTCGCACGACAAGAAGTCAAGAATGTGAAGTTTCGTAAGGGTTCTTCAGCCTCTCGATCATAAGTACAGACGTCTCCATACTGATCTACAAGAATTCACTAAACCTGCTCATGACTCGTGAGACCTATGTAACCTAGGTTGTAATACCAACTTGTCACGACCCAAAAATCAACCGTCATGATGGCGATGTGAATAGATCAAATTTGAACGATGTAAATAATATAACTCTTCTACTTCTACATGCCAATGCACATATTGTATGTTATGTACCATGCTGACAGCGTCATGTACTCACGCTCTCAAATTCTCAACCACTCGGTACTGTATATGGCCCATGAGGCCTAGGGAAGACCATCCCATAATATATACATCATTGACCATCTATAACCCAATACCAAGGAGGGAAATCCAACTCGTGGAGAAGATCCATCTCCAGGTATATCATGCTTCGGACAAGATCCATGTCCAGGGAAGATCCATCCCTCAATAATATCAACAACGCTCACAGGGGGTTTGTACAGTCTCTGTATGGGATCCTACTGCCCAAGCCCTATCATAAATCAATATAATTGATGCATCGTGCAGCCCGATCCCAGAACTGTCACTCATAATCAGTCTCTCGGCCTCACTCAATCATCAATATCTCCAATCTCACTCACGGGCTCACAATGTCATGAAATTAGCTTGAAAATATGATATGATGTATCAATAAATAAACATAGAGACTGGGAAATGATATGAGATGCATTGATATGACTGAGTACAAAATGTCAATGAAATATGTAAGAAGACAACAATAAACAACCACTATGGGCCCCAACAATACCTGCATAAAGCCTAAACATGATATCTAGCATGATCGATGGCTCATTACTTTATCACATGA
Source organism: Nicotiana knightiana (assembly GCA_005239525.1). NCBI lineage: Eukaryota > Viridiplantae > Streptophyta > Magnoliopsida > Solanales > Solanaceae > Nicotiana > Nicotiana knightiana. The sequence continues at coordinate 21,689 of ML369605.1, forward strand.
TGAAAACATGGATATCAACCAAATAGATCCACTACACAGTGCCATGGAATCAACTAGGTCACAATTCCCACGCACGCCCACACGCCCATCACTTGGCATGTGCGTCACCTCAATACCAATTACATAATACATAATTCGGGGGTTTGAACCCTCAGAACCAAGTTTGAAAGTGTTATTTACCTCAATCCGAGCAAAAACTGTACTCCAAAATGCCTTTTCCTTTCAAATCGGTCTCCAAACGTCCAGAATCTAGCCACAAACAGTAGAAGACAATTAATATAGGCTAAAGAGATCAATTCCACAAGAAAAATACTAAATTATATCCCAAAATCCAAAATCGGCTCAAACCCGCCCCCCAGACCCATGTTTCGAAATCCAACAAAAGTCACAAAACCTGCAAGTCCATTCACACACGAGTCCAACCATACCAAATTTTCTCAAATCCGATAACAGAATCCCGTTCAAAACATCAAAAATCTAACTAAAGAACTCTTCCTCTTTTTCCCCAATTTTCCACCCCAAATCACAAATTAGATTGATGGAATTAAAGGCATAATCATGGAATTTGATCAAAATTTGATAGTAATCACTTGCCCCAAACACCCACGCAAGTATATCTACAAATCTTCTTTTACCAAGCTCCCACTTCAATTTTATGATATGAACTCGATAACCCTTGTTTACAATCTTTTTAACTCTGCCAAGATGCACCTTCATCGCGAATGCGACCGCCCTTTCGCATTCGCATAGACCAATCTGTCTGCCTCTAAATTAACATTTCGCGAACGTGAACGTAGCTTCGCGAACGCGAGCGCAGCTTCACGAATGCGAAGCTTTGCCAACTCCATTCTTCGCGAACGCAACCCCTGTCCCACGAACGTGTAGACCAAGGGCCCCCAGCTGCCTCAACATCTCTTCACGAACGCGACACCTCACCCGCATTCCTGATGCACACACAGTCCATACCTTAGCGTTTGCGTTCGCGTTCATGTCCTCTTTTTGCGAACGAAAATAACAAAATCTTTCCAGCTCACAGACACCCTTCTCGAAAGTGAGACTCCTCTCGCGAACGCTTAAAAGGAAACAAGAAGAACTCACCAACAGTTATCAGCCCACAACCTAAGTCCAAAGATGATCTGTTAACCACCAGAAACTCACCCGAGGCTCCCGAGACCTCAACCAAACATACTAACAAGCCCCAAAACATCATACGAACGTAGTCGAACCCTCAAATGACCTCAAACAACATCAAAAACACAAATTACTCATTGATTCAAGCCTAATGAACTTTGAAATTTCCAAATTCTACAAAAGACACTGAAGCCTTTCAAATCACGTCCGATTGACCACAAATTTTGCACAAAAGTCATATATGACACCACAAACCTACTCCAACTTCCAGAAATTCCAATCCGACCCCGATATCAAAAGTCCACTCCCGGTCAAACTTTCCAAAATTTCAGCTTTTGCCATTTCAAGCCTAATTCTACTACGGACCTCCAAATCATAATCTAGACGCACTCCTAAGTCCAAAATCAACTAATGAAGCTAAGAGAACCATCAAAATTCAACTCCGAAGTCGTTTACACATAAGTGAACATTCGGTCATCATTCCAACATAAGCTTTCAATTAAGAGACTAAGTGTCTCAATTCACTCTGAAATCTCTCCGGACCCGAACCAACTAACCCGACAAGTCATATAACAGCCGTAGAACACAAAAGGAGCAGATTAGGGAATGTGGCTACAACTCTCGGAATGACCCGCTGGGTCATTACAGGTACGGTGAGCAAATTTTGTTCACCGTGGTCGAAATAATCGAGCGAGTTGTGCGGGTCGTAATGGCGATGGTGAACTAGAAACGTGGCCCTACGAGGGCCGTTTATTTCAAATGCTTCTATTTTCCTTGTGGGTTTGATGGATTTATGATGTCCACAAATTAGGGTGACATCATAACGTTATGCATAATTATGACGCATATTCCAGATGTGTTCCTTCATTTCGCATGTGACCCATGATTGAACTTTCTGCTTCTGTTCCGATACCAGGTAATTATGAATCGAATTTGGTTCTGGAGCCAAGGTCCTTATAAATAGGGATGTTAGGGTATGATTTTGAAGTTTCAAGTTTTCTATACCAGAACCTTGTAGTATTCTGTTGCCCTAAACCTCTTCTTTCTATTCCAGTGACTTGCACTCAAACTCAGTTCTTCACTGTTTGATACTTCTTTTAAAACATGTCTAGCATGACTTACGAGTCCAGTGAGGTGAGTGAAGCGATCCCTTTGGCGACAGTGTTTCCTCTGAAGAAAGTGTTCTCGTTGCCGTCGATGATGGATGTTTCCCGTTGGTGGAGGAGATAGTTTTTCGCAACCTTGATACTAGGTCCGAATTCTCTAAATTAATGGATACAGACGCTGGAGCCTTTCGATATTTGACGGAGAAATAATTAGGAGAAATTAGAGCTAAGTTTCCTACCATGTCGAATTGATTCCGGCAGGATGGGATACTGTACAGGTCCACCGTCCTGGGTACTGCGCCTTCTAGGCCTGTCCCTTCCAATTCGGCTACACTATTTCTCTTTTTCCGTTGGCGGAGGAATTCTGTCGTTATTACTGCGTTTCCCTAGCTCAGCTTGCTCCTCGATAAGCTTATAATGATGCTTACCAAGTTTTCCGAGTTGGCCGAGGTCAAACTGACTCTCCGACACTTATATATCTGTTTGCTCCCAACTTTAAAAGAGGGACAATGTTGAACCTTCTCCACCACGGACGTGGTGGACAACATCGATGGTTTCCCTGAGACTTGGAAGTATACTCATAAGTACCTAATTTCCTTGCATGTAGGTACTTGATTGATTTTTTTTATTTGGTCTTGGACTTTGACCTCTTTTCCTTTTCTCATGTAGCCAAGACCTCACCTCCTCCTTTGGTAGAGGAAGTATCTAATTGGCTTGGTCGGCTCCTCCCTCATATCGTAGGGATTTTGTGAGTGTTCAGGTTTTTTAAGAGGTTTGGGCCTTCTCTCCCTTCGACCAGTAAGTGCTTCTTATCGTTGGAGCCTTAGTTCATTTTCTTTTTGCTTGCTTCTAGTTATCTTTTCCTTTCTCTTTATTTTTCTTATCTTCGGCTAGAGGATCTTCGAGGAGGTTCAGAGCTCCCATATCCTCGTTCCTAAAGAGAAAACTATTGCGTCCTCAGCTCTTATACATTCTTAAGTTGCAGCTACTTCTTTTCGTACCCTTAGTCCCTCCTTCAGTGACGATTTCTTTCGTTCGTGCCCTTGTCCCTCAAGTGGATGTCCCTTCTTCTGCCGCAGTGTCTTCTACTGTAGAAAACTCGGCCTCTCTATTATACTATCTCATAGATGAGGATGGCGAGCCTTTGCTAATGATGGGGAGTTGATGCCTCGTAAGAGGAGGGCCGTAGACGTCATGGGGAAGAGGACGGTGGCTACCGATCTGCGAGTCTACAAATTTGTCCTTCAAGAAACGGCTATAATGCATATTAGGGAGAGCCCAGAGGGTAGTCCCTAAACTATTTTTTTAAGTATGTAGATGTTCGACCTGAGGCGGCTGCGGTCAAAGGCGTGGCAGGGGACGACTTTGTGCTTCTAAGACGCGAAGAGGCCTCATCTTCCGGTGTTACGACAAATTTTTCATCCTTTGATTGATGATAGAAGTAAGTATGTTGCTGAAGAGGATGTTTGATATGATTCCGACATGGATGCGGACGAGCTGAGGATGATCAACGAGGGGAATACTCAGCTCGAAGTGAGGCTGGAGGGTGGTTCGAGGAGTATTACGATCCGTATGGATCGTAATCTTCTTGAGAATATCGAGAAAATTATCCATTTCCTCATCCCTCTCAGTCCTGAAGTAGAGGGTATGACCCTCAATGATATGAACGACAATGACCTGTAGAACAATATTGTTGGCCTCGCCCTTTGGGTAAATATATTCGTTGTTAGTTATTTTTCTTTTGATTTTGTTTATTCAGTCTCTAACACTTTTTGTTCATTTTGTAGACAGTAGTCTTGGAAATTGAGAGTGCTCGTAGGGAGCAGAGGAGCAAATACATTTACGTGAAGTTAAAGGATAAGTACTTCAAAGTTCTTTAGAAGTACCAGGAGCTTCGACATCAACTTTGTGAGGGTGGTAGTCTGCCCCGATTGAGGGAGGATTTAAAGGTATGAGACGAGGAGATGGTGCGGGTAGTGGGGAAGTGCAGAGTCCATGAAGGGATGTTAAGGAGCAAAGAGAAAGAGCTTGAGCTGAGCAAGGGGGTCGAAGCCTAGTGTAGCGATTTCCATGCTCAAGTAGTTTTGTTGTGTTACCAGCTTGAGGAGTGTCAATTCAGGGTATAGGCTCTAAGTGGCGAGGTCACCGAGAAGGCATAGAGTTTAGAGAAGGTTGAGTCCGCTCAGTCCGAGGCTTTGAGGAATGTGGACTCTCTTGAGGTGGTGATTCGGACTCTCCGTTTCGAGCGGGAGAATGACTTAGTAGCAGCAAAGCTTAAAGAGGAGTGCCTTGATGAGAGTATTGGAGAGTTGGAGAAAGAGACTTATGATCTCTATGATCGAGTCATTGCTTTAGTGGTCGAGAAGGCTCAACTGTTGGTACAACCATCTTCTTCCCGAACTTCAGATTTTCTTAATATTCCTCGTGAAGTATATGAGGAGTGGATTCATGAAGAGGCCCATTTAGATATGTTTCGAGATCTACAAAAGGAGTGATCCATCTCCGACGTCTCCCTCGAAGATGTTTATGTTAAGGCTCGTGAAGCTCGAGTCTCTTGTGGCTTTGACGCTGATGCGCTTGAGGCTGGTGATGACGAGGATGTGGACCAGCTCGAGGAGAATGCCTAGTATGATGCTGCATATCCTAAGGGCGAAGGTGGTGATGGAGATTGTGCTGATAGCCAAGGAGGCGATGTTGTTGAGGACCAAGTCGGGGGGGGGGGGGGGATGTTGTGGACGTCATGGCGACCAGTAGTTTTTCTTTGATTTTTTGTGTATGTTTCAACTAGCGTCTTTACGAGCCCATTGTAAACAATGTTTGAGTACTTGAAGTATTTCCTTTCGTCTTCTTCTTTTCATGCAGTTTATGTTCTATACTTGTGCATATTTATATTTACTTATTGGGGTATGGTCGAGGGCTAATAGTAGTTTGTTCGAGCGAGGTCGAATATAATCTATTTTTGAATTACAGTCAAGGGCCAGTAGGTATTTGTTCGACCGGGGTCAAACATAACCTTTCATCAAGTTGCGGCCGATGGCCGAAAGGTGTCTGTTCAAGTAGGGTCGAACATAACCATTCATTAAGTTCTGGTCGAGGGACGATAGGTGTTTGTTCGATGAAGGTCGAACATAAACTTTTATTAAGTTATGACCGAGATCCAATAGTTGTTTGCTCGAGCAGGTTGGAACATAACCTTTCATTAAGTTGCGGCCGAGGGCCGGTATATGTTTGTTCGAGCAGGGTCGATTATAATCTTTCATTAAGTTGTGGCCGAGGGCCGATAGGTGTTTGTTCGAGTAGGGTCAAACATAACATTTCATTAAGTTACGATTGAGGGCAGATAGGAGTTTGTTCGAGCAGGGTCGAACATAAACTTTTATGAAATTGCGGCCGAGAGCTGATATGTGTTTGTTTGAGCAGGGTCGCGCATAACCTAAATGCTAGAAAGGCATGCTGATAAGCATAAAATTTATTGCCTTGACTTCTTGTTTTTCCCATAATACTTCTTGTTTTTCCAGCCACAGTCCCTTGGCGTGTTCAAGCTTCTTCTTCATAATGTTTAGTATTGACTTTCTGGAGGACTCTGCTTGTCCCTTACCAGCAGGGTGATAGAGGATCGAGATTATCCTCTTGGTATGCCATTTCTCGAAGAATTCGACGGTATTCTTTCCTGCGAACTGGGATCTGTTGTCACAACAGATTTCTTTGGAAGGCCGAATCGGCAGATGATGTTTCTCCATACAAATGTGATTACTCCATGGTCTCGTATTTGGGCGAATGCTCCTGCTACCACCCACTTAGAGAAATAGTCAGCTAAAACATAAAGAAATCATACATACCTTGCCCTGCTGGTAGGGGTCCATGATGTCTATTCCCGATTTGCTGAACGGCCTAGGGGATGTGACCTAGTTGAGATATTCGCCTACTTGGTGAATCATTGGGGTGTTGTTTTGGCACTACCTGCAACTGTTTACGCAGTTCGCGGCATCCTTTTTCATGGTGGGCAAGTAATATCCTGCCCGTATAAGGCATCTGATCAGTGCCCGATTGCAAGAGTGAACCCCACAATGGCCTTCGTGAACTTCTCAAGGACGTACTCAACTTGGTTTGGGCCCAAGAACTTCACCAGAGGGCCATCGTAGGTCCTCTTGTACAGATCACTATGGAGGATACTGTACCTGGCCGCTTGCATTCTTAATTTCTAGGCTTCTTTTTTTGTTGCTAGGAGTGTGCCATCCTTCAGGTATGCGACAATAAGATTGCGCCAGTTCCAAGTTAAGTTTACGATTCTTAACTCGATCTCGTCTTGTGATGATTTGAGGAGATGGACCACATTTGTTTCTCCGGTGTGATGATTTTTGTGGTTGCGACTAGTTTGGAGAGGTCGTCTGCCTCGACATTCTGTGCTCCTAGGATTTGGTCGAGCTGACACTCGTCGAACTTAGGCAGTAGCTTATAGATTTTGGTTTGGTGTTTTTGGAATATTTTTTCCTTAATTTGGAAAGTCCTGGTGACTTGATTGATTACGAGCTGGTAATCGCAACACGATTTCAACAATTTTGCTCAAAATTTGAGTGTCAGTCTTAGACCTGCAGTTACGACCTCATACTCCGCCTCATTGTTAGTCATATCCGGGCACTTATGGACTTCGAGTACGAGTGCCAGTACAAAACCAGATTCATTTCATGCACCATTGGTGTATGGTACCTAGAGGTCTTGTGTTCGAAGAGGTTTGGACGGCTTCCCTTTCGACTTCAGGCATTATTTTTATGCTATAGTCGGCAAGAACTTGTGAAGAAACATACTAGCCTGAATTGAAATCAGAACATACTAGTAAAGAAGATAGCAAACACAAAATTGAAGAATATGAGAGAACAATAATTAGCCTTGGCTTGCAGCCAACTAACTTAGAACTGTAGGAAGTAACAAAGAGGGAGAGCATAAAGCTTTGAGTGTGAGAGATAGTTTTTGAACTAATGTGTTCGTGTATTTTTGTTAATGAGAGATCATGTATATATAGTAGTTTGAAACTAGGTAGAATAACAAGGTAAAAATCAAATTCATGCAGTAATTATAGAACTAGCTATCAATTAGTGCCAAAATCAGCATAGATACTCCCTTAATTAAAGGAGTTAACTTCAAACGGTAGAATACAAGTAGCAAATAAGGAAAGATACCATTTATGACTAGAATATAACACATAAGGAAATAATTTCAGCACAGTACGGGTAGAAAGTAAGAAATTAAGGCTAGGTACATACTATTCTAATTAAGGAAATGTCATAAGAATCCGTTGATAGTATAGTCGAACACATAATAAGGTAAGAAATAAACTAAGGTCGGAAAATCATCAAGGAAATTATCATAAGAGATTAGTGAAATAGGAGCGGTACTGATTAAGGGGAGAATTAACACAAATCATATGAACAAACGGAATAAACACATAATAGGCAAGAGGAAGTAAAATCAGAAACATAGTAAAGTAAGAATGACCTAGAATCAGGGATTCAACTAGAAAAGATAGAACTGATTAGAGGAGTTAACAGAATAAACATAATACAAGTGTAAGAAGCAAAAAGCAGAAACCATACTGAACATAACAAGGTAAAATCACAGAAACTCAGAGCGTTCATGCGAGACAAGCACACACACAGATTAAACGAACATATTATCAAAGACAGACTCGAAACCTAAGATTAAGACCAAAAATTAGGGTTTTCAACATAATAAATCAGATAAAGGGAAAAACATAAATGACAGTTGAAACATAGCAAGAATCATAGGATAATATTGAAAATCAGAAGGAAAATTTATAGTGTTGATTGACGAGATCGCGTCACATCCAAGGGGAGGTGCCTTGGTACTTGCTATTTGCCGATGATATAGTTTTGATTGATGAGACGCGTAGCGGAGTTAACGCTAGGTTGGAGGTTTTGAGACACACCTTGGAGTCTAAAGGTTTCAAACTGAGTAGAACCAAGACATAATACTTGGAGTGCAAATTCAGTGAGACCCATGATGCAGACGTAGAGGTTAATCTTGATGATCAAGTTATCCCCAAGATAGCGAGTTTTAAGTATCTAGGGTCTATTATCCAGTGTAACGGGGAGATTGATGAAGATGTCACACATCGCATCAGAGTGTGGTGGATAAAATGGTGGCTTGCTTTCGGTGTTCTATGTGATAGGAATGTGCCGTTAAGACTTAAGGGTAAGTTTTATTAAGTGGTGGTTCAGCCCGCTATGATATATGGGGCTGAGTGTTGGCCAGTTAAGAACTCCCACGTGCAGAAGATGAGAGTATTTGGGGACTTATATGTCTGTTGGTGTCCTTATTTATGGGACTTTTTGACTAGATGACTATGTGGTGAGTGTGATTTGAGGGGGAGATGTGTTCATATTGATTGATTGTGACAAAAAAAGGTGGGCTGAATATGTCGCGAGAACCGTTGAGTGTTTGACTTCTTTCTGGAGTTGGCATATGGCCTCGAGTCGTGAGTGTATGGGAAGACCTCTTATGTTGTTTTTTTTGCAAGTTCTCTTTTACCGGTAATTGATATAGGTTTCAATTTGAGTTTATATCACTTGTGGGAGTTGGCACGGCTATTGAAATGGTGAATGCGAGGTTGGAGATGATTTGGGATGCTTAATGGTTTGAGTTATGTATGAGCTTATGAAGGATTTAGTTGAATCCCACTGCGGTATTGTGGCAGTGATAGCGTATGGGCATTGTGAGTTATTGTTGTTTTGATGTATGGCTTTGAGACAAGTGGGGGAGTCTACTAATGATTAGTTGGTTGCCCGATTATGTGCTGTATTGATCGTGACATATGCATACAAGCTAAGATGAGTAGGAAATCATTTCCAAAGAATGAAAGAACAAGTAATTTACTTGAACTTGTGCATTCCAATATATGTGAATTAAATTGTCATTTAGCTAGAGGTGGAAATAGATACTTTATTACTTTTATAGATGAACATTATAGATATACACATGTTTACTTAATGAAAACAAAAGATCAAGAATTTTTTATGTTTAAGAGTTACAAAGCATTATTTGAAAATCCGTTTGAAAAGAAGATTAAAATCCTACATAGTGATCAAGGAGGTGAATATCTTTCCAATGAATTTTCTGTATTTTGTGAAGAAAGTGGTCTGATTCACCAAGTTATTGCACCGTCTACCTCACAACAAAATGGTCTTGCTGAAAAGAAAAATAGAACGTTGGTAGATATGGTTAATGCAATGCTTTTACATGCAAAATTACCAACGAATTTGTGGGGGGAAGCTTTATTGATGGCTTTTTTTGTGTACAGTAGAGTACCTTCAAAGAATTTTAAAGTTTCACCATATGAATTATGGAAAGGAAGAAAGCCTAACTTAAATTTCTTAAGGGTATGGGGCTGTTTAGCCTATTATAGAATTTTAGATCCTAAAAGAAGTAAGTTAGGACCTAGAGGAACTAAAAGTATATTTGTAGGATATGCTGAGAACTCAAAGGCATACATGTTATTGGACATTGAATCTAAATATATTGTGGAATCTAAAGATAATGAGTTCTTGGGAAAAAAGTTTATTGGTGATTTTAATAATTCACACGAGGATACAGAACAAGATGGTAATGCAAGCATTGTTGATAATGCAGTAACTCAAGAAAATTGTGCCGAACCTAGTTCTTCTTCTAACTATAAAAGAAAGGTAATTGAATCTCCTGTAGAACCAAGGAAAAGTCAAAGAGTTAGAAAAGAAAAAAATATAGGTTCTGATTTTATTTCTTCTCAAGCACTAGTCTTTTTGGTAGAAGGAAGTAGAGATGAGGTATTAAATAAAATACCCATTATTTTAAATTTAGAATAGGATCCTAAAACCTATAGTGAGACTATGGCTTCGCAGGATTCTGCTTTCTAGAAAGAAGTTATAAGTGATGAAATACATTCTCTTTTATCTAATGGTACATGGGTATTAGCAGATTTACCTTCTAATACTAAACCTATTGGGTGTAAATAGTTTTTTCGGAGAAAATACAATACTGATGGTTCTCTACAAACTTTTAAAGCTAGACTAGTAGCCCAAGAATTTAGACAAAAGGCAGGAGTATATTATTTTGACATATATGCTCCTGTGGCAATGATTACCTCAATAAGAGTGTTGTTTTCTTTGACATCAATATATAATCTAAATGTCCATCAAATGGATGTTAAGACGGATTCTTAAATGGTGATCTTGATGAAGAAGTTTATATGGAGCAACCCGAAGGGTTTGTGCTTCCTGAAAATGAGAAGAAAGTTGGTAAATTAGTTAAGTCCTTGTATGGATGAAAACAAGCTCCAACATAATGGCATGAAAAATTTGATAGTGTTATATTATCAAATGGTTTTAAACGTAACAGAGGAGATAAATGCATTTATTCCAAATTCACAAAGGATTATGGATTGATAGTATGTCTTTATGTTGATGACATGCTAATCATAGGAACTAATATGCAAGGCATAAATGAAACTAAAAAGTATTTAAATTCTTAATTTAAAATGAAAGATTTGGGAGACGTTGATACTATCTAAGGTGTTAAAGTTAAAAGACATAGTGAGGTTTTTCCGTATGTTAGTCTCACTATATTAACAAGGTTCTTTCCAAATTTAATTATTTGGGTATTAAAGAATTTAATACTTCATTTGATGCTTCTAGAAAGATGGTTGAGAAGCCTAGAAGATCTGTTAGTCAATTAGACTATGCTAGTGCAATTGGTAGTTTAATGTATGCTATGCACTGTACTAGGCCAGATAATGCCTTTGCGGTTTGTAAATTGTCAGGATATACTCACAATACAAGTGGTGATCACTGGAAAGGTATAGTGAGGGTACTTGGTTATCTGAAAAGGACAAAACCTTTTGCCTTCTATTATAACAAATTTCCTTCAGTGTTAGAAGGATATTGTGATGCTAGTTGGATAACTAGTGTTGGTGATAACAAGTCAACGTCTGGGTGGATATTCACTTTAGGTGGAGGAGCAATTTCATGGGCTTCTAAGAAACAGACGTGTATTACTCATTCCACAATGGAATATGAGTTTATTGCTTTAGCAGCTGCGGGAAGAGAGGCAGAATGGCTGAGAAATCTATTGTTAGATATAGAGTTGTGGCCACAACCAATGCCAATTGTTCTCTTGCACTTTAATAGTGAAGCAACTATGTCTAAGGAATTTATCAAAATATATAATGAAAAATCTAGACATATTGCTTTAAGACATGAGTACATGACAATTAATTTTGGATGTAATTATTACTGTTGTGTACACAAGTCTAAAGACAACATTGCTGACCCATTTACTAAAGGACTCGCGAGGGATATGATAATAAGCACAACAAGTGCTATGGGTCTAAGGTAATTTAAATTTGTCACTAGTAACGGGAACCTTACCTTTCTATTGTTTAACAATATTAAAGGTTTAAAAGGTAATAACAAGTTATAGTTGTGACAGATAGCAGATACAAGAAATTAGTACCTACAAAAGGAGGATTAATATAAAAAAAATACTCTTAATGAAGAAGCAGAGTTCGGTTTATGAACTAATGAAATCCGTGTTAAGGATTTGGATAAATCTTCACCTATGCAAACACAAGAAGTGGTGCCGCTTCAATCAAGGTTTGGAATACAAAACTTGATAAGTGTTTATGAATCGAGGAAGTAGCACAATGCCATAATCGGGTTCTAAAACTCACGGTGAACAAGTTATCGAGTTGGTACAATTTGTGTGTATAAAGCTTTTCCGTCTTGTTATATAGGAATTGAGGTTTAATAGAACTTCATTTAACAATCAATTTCGACAAGGTCTTGAATAGTTTATACATGTAGTAGGTTTAAATCAAAAGATACCTACTATATGCATGAATCTCATAAACATCAATCACTAACTAAGTGGGGGATTGTTAGATTAGTTAGTGTTTGATGGGAGTATTTGAGAAGAGGCTGTTTTGTCCCTCGTTGGAAAAAGAAAGTAAGGAAGAGGTGTTTAAAAGCACTTCTTTGTCTCATATAGTTCAAATATTTTTGAGGGTGTTTTGGAGACAAATTGAAATTTTACTATATTAATTAGTCAACATTGGGCACTTGGGCACTTGGGGCAATTGGACTTTGGGCCAATTAAGTAGTCCGAAATTAATATTTTAGTCACCTATTATTTAATTAATTAAAACTTTTTTGCCTTTAATTTCAGAAAATGTTTTTAATTAATTTCTTTTAAATTGAAAAGAAGGTGACTGTTGGTTTTAAAAGGTGCCTGTTATGAAGAGATGAGTCTGTTGATTCCAACAGACTCCTAGAGGTATTATAAATACCTATCTCTTCTCCAAAACGAAATCATCTGAAAATCCCATCTCTTTCTCTTGTACTTATATTGTACAACTCACAAATATTTTGTTCTTGTGGGAAATTCGAGTTAGTTGCTGAAACTCGAATTTCGGAGGCTTTGTAAAATCCTGGAGGAATTCTGCTATTATCCCTGCAACAATTAGTGGGAAGCTTAAATTCCTTAAGGACTGTGAATACACTATCGAAGCCAGATTATTTCATCCCAATTTTTTTTTAAATCCAACAGGAACCACCTTATCCAAAAGGGTGTTCGTCCAGAAAAATTACACTAGTTCGATAATTTTTATTTTATAGGTATATATTACTATATGTTGACCCCCTTGACTTTTTCATGTGTTTACTTTTTTATATCTTGACAACTCTTAGAAAAAATTCTGGATTCGCACTATTAAAAAAGTTCCGGTAAAACATATTGCCAGAATTTTGCCTGACAGCATGCTTCAATATTCTAGCAGTGTGCTTCATAATTTTGGCAGCTGCTTTAAAATTCTGCTTTAACATTTTCACTTTTAAAATTCCATTTTTGTCAGCAATTGATAAGGTCCAAAGTCTGCATTCTTTTCATTTTTGAGCAGGAAAAAGCAATCTTTTTTATTCATTGGCGAAATATATTACCACTAAAGTGGTTTCTAGTAATAATCTCTGTAAAAGTTAACTAAATATATATTATAGGAAAAAAAAGGAAAAAAATAAACAGCAAAATCATGGGACGCCATGCCCATACGCACGTCAACTCTATCAACTTTGAATGCATCTTTGTGGCATATACAACATTGTAAAATATGAAGTGTGCAAATTGTTGCACACCAAGATTCAAAAATTTGAATAAGGAGATTAAAAAAATATAAAATGTCACACCTAAGATATGAACTTGTGTCAAGGGAAATAATATACATATATGCAATAAATTTTATTTTTACCCTTTTTGTACAATATAATTTTTTGACTTAGGATATTAAATTGAACTTCCCATATTTGATAGTTGATCAATGCACGTTTTTTTAAAATTCTCCTCTTTGATTCCCCCTTTGATCCCCTTCGTTAAAGCTATTGCTCCTTTGGTGACTCCAACCCACAACCCTGGAATTGTAGGTGGAAGGTGTTGACCATCGGAGCAACCCTCTCTTGTTGTATCCATGAGAAAATGGTCTTGCATAAAAGAGAAGAGCTTGTCAAGTTAGCTAAAGATGACCTGCCTAAAACCAATATAAGGAAAGGACACCATCAATGGTGTAAAGACCTTTCCATAAGATGAAGGCAAGTCATCCTTGGCTACCAAATAAGCCTCTTTTCATCATGCTAGACCTCTCTTCTGTCTTCTGATCTTTGGATAAAGGATAGTCCTGCGTACGAAGCATCTTGCATTCACGCGGTCCGAGTCACATTCCAAGAGGTATAATATAAGCAGCTTGCACTGACGCAAGCACTAGTGATTGATTCTATGGGTCAAACCCGAAACATATAGGTCACAATTGCTCCAAGGGCTCTGTCTTGTTTCTGGATCTCATGGTAAATTAACGGAAGAAAAAGTCTAGCATGAACGAGAAGAGGTAGCCTAGGAGACTGCCTGAAACCAAAGCAAAAATGGTGTAACCAAACACCTTCTTCATATAATGGAGCAGGCGAGTCATCCTTGGCTACTAAACAAATATGACTCTCCTCTTCATGTAAAACCTCTCTTCTTTATTGAGATCATGATTACTATATGGATAGTTAGCCATGTATTTATAGCCATAGCAAAATAGTAATGGAAAACTTAGCATCTCTCTGGCATATAGTTGCTTTATGTTTTTCCTTTTTAATTCCTTGACTTTGTTCTCTTCATCTACATTATCTGACTTCCCAAATACGAATATGTTCTTTTCATTTGTAAGGACACTAGCTCCTATCAATTTATCTCAATTTCATTAGTCCATACATGCAAGAGTTACGTTTCCAGATAGAGTGAGGAGAATAATGAACGGCAAGTTACATATTTTGGTCAGTTGGCCAAAAATATTACATTTTCTAGTCAATATATACAATATATATATATATATAATACGTATATTATAAATTAATATATAAAAAATGTACATTTTGCAGGTTATTATTTTTGGGAGCGGCCATACTTTGTAGCTTTTCCAATAATATAATAAATAGAAAGTAAACGAGATACGCTGTATCAGTAGTATTATTTTATGTCCTTAATGGAAGGTATTGAGACAGATTAATCTGATGGGATATAATTTAACCAAAAAGATTGTATATTCCAATCCAATATTTGATCAGTTTCCGCCAACAATAATTTAAACCTACTGAAAAAAGGACAAGTAAAGAATGAAAGGATATTTGTATCCCCTCTAAGTCCTAAGCTTTTGTTTTTTCTAGTAAATTTTGAAAGTGCAGGGGGT
>ML369606.1:0-27340 GCA_005239525.1 Nicotiana knightiana
CACGTTAGCAAACGTTAAACTTTCAATGTGAAAATAAAAATTTGAAGACAATTGACTATATTTAAGAAATTTGTATTTCTTCCAACTCAATTGATAATACCGTTAATTCCCCGGCAACGGCGCCAAAATTTGATCACGCTCAACTATGTCTAATGAAAGACTAAACGGGCGTTGCAAATATAATCCGGGGTATTATTCCCAGAGTCGATCCCACAGGGAATTTACGTATCTATCAANTGTTGGTGAACTTACTTCTCGGATACTTCATATAGTTTGATTATTTGTCTCTATCAATCATGAACACTCTATCTACCATAAATCTCTCTCAAGTAATTATGATAATTTACTAGACGCACTCTCTCAAGTTACGCTAGCTAGATTGCATTACAGTTCACTTTAGATTGCACCCGAGGTATCGTTATCTCTAATCCAACCTCTAAACCCTCGGTTATGACTTTCGTCTATACTCCGGGAGTGATGTTGTCCAAACAACTACCTAAATATGCACTCTCTCTCAAGTAGATACATAATAAATAGGAACAACTAATTGAGGGCCCTTTCAATCAACTACAACAAGAACGTAGTTGAACAAATAGAGATAAATCAACCAATCAGAACTATATTAATAACACAGTAAGTTTATCCCTAACGGGTTATACCAAAACCCTAGATTAAAGAAGTTAGCTAGACATGTTCATAAGAATCAAAACCCAAAATAAATTGCATAATTGAACTACAAAGTAATGAATAAAAGATGTAACAATCAATGTTTTGTCACTTCAATGGTTTCCTCTCTTCTAATCCTTCGAATCCTTTGAATCATCCTTCAAGTTGTGTTTTCGGGGTCTATATATATGTTTAGGACGAACCCTAAACGTGTAGGAGACTTCTATTCCAACCGAAAAACACTTAACCTCGTCAAAACTCGGAATTGACCGAACTTGGGACCCCGGGAGTTTGGGTTCAAACGCCCCTTAAGGCTAGGGTAGGCCTGGAGTTTGGGCTCTAATGCCCCCCTAACGTCAGGGGCTGCCTTGATTTAGGGGCCAAACGCCCCCCTAACGCTAGGGGCTGCCTGGATTTAGGGGCCAAACGCCCGGCTATCGCCCGGGTGTTTCCTCTTCGACGCTTAAGCGTATTTTCGACGTATTTGCATCCATTTAGCTCCGTTTCCATCTCCACTTCACCTACACATGAAATAAACTCTATTAAGCACATAAAAAGTGTGTTTTTATCATTAACGCACATAAAATGTAAGGCATATAACATATTAAACCATGAATTCTAGCCTCGCATCAACTGGGTTATGCCAGTGTCAGGAAATGATCAACAAGTTATGCTGTTGTCAGGAGAGAGATTACTGGGTTATGCCAATATCTGGAGAAGATCAACAGGTTATGCCGTCGTCAAGAAAAGATCACCAAGTTATGCCGGCATCTAGGGAAGGATCAACAGGTTATGGTGTTGTCAGGAGAGAGATTACCGGGTTATGCCGATATCTGGAGAAGATCAACATGTTATGCTATTGTCAGGAAAAGATCACCAGGCTATGCTGGTGTCTGGAAAGGTCAACAGGTTATGCTGTTGCCAGGAAAAGAGATCACTGGGTTATGCCAGTGTCAGGAAAAGATCAACAGGTTATGCTGTTGTCAGAAAAAGATCACCAGGTTATGCTGGTGTCTGCTAGGGAGTGGGACCCTATGCTGGCATCAACTAAGGAATAGAATATCCTTTGGTTGAAAAAGGTTTAGCTAGGGATTGGGGACCCTATGCTACTTTAGGTTTGAATCATTTTCAACATCTTTTTTTTTATCTTCAATTTATTTTCAAAGGATGAGTGAGTGAGGGAAAGGATTTTTGGGGGAAACTTCTCTTTTTGAAGTCAATGTTGCAGAGCTCCTTCCATCCCTTGCGCAATTTTTGGTTGCGCCTGCTTTTTGCACGGTTGTTTTCGAGTTGCACCTGTTTCCTATTTTCAAACAAAGAACAATTGGTTAGTTTGAAATGGTGGTTGGTTCTGCAGCGTTGATTATTTCAACTGCTTGATCTCGACACCTTTGACGAAGATCTCAAACGCTTGCTTGCTTGCTGGGGATTGGGTTTCATTTTTAAACCCGAGGATCCTGGCCTTCTAGACTTTACCACGGCGATCGGTCAAATGGGACCCAAAATTTGATTTTATTTTGCATTTGTAGGCCTTTCACTTTTTTTTTCTTTTGGATTTTCGGAGTATCGGGGAGAATTTTGGCTCCTCCAATTCTGCTGCAACGGTTAGTCGCGTGGGACTTAATCTTTCCGACTTCCTTTCGCCTTTATGGGCCTTTTAATTCTTACTTTTACCTCCAATTTCAATTTTAGAGCATTTGGAGTACTTCGGCTTTCAAGCTCTGCCGAGATAGTTAGCCACATGGGACTCAAACTTTCAAATTCATTTTCCTTCATAGGCACTTCAATTTGATATTCTCCTTTCAAGGGTTCTGAGTTTGAAGCATCGGCCACTATGGCCAGTCGAGATCGACTCGATGCCCCTGACGAGGCTGGGTGCCTTTTTTGCATACTAGCCCGTATCAAATGAGAACCCTGTTAATCGATCTTGCCATACTTTCTTTGCCTTAATTTCGGGACAGAGTTAGACTGAAAGGGATTCAAAAGAAAATAAATGATAGAATGGACAATGAATTTAAACAAAAGGTATCCCTTTCGGGGAAAGTAAGGAATGACTTATCTGGAGTGCACGCGGACTTCAATGAACATGACATGCTTTTTGGACTGGATGCCTGATCCATGTAAGCTGTTCGACTCTCAGAAATTCATCAGAACTATCACCTCAAGATTGAGGAACCTTGCCCCGAACTGTGTCCATGCCAGTGACCCATTACCCTTTTCGATCAGCGGCGCCCTTTGCGGGTTTTCACCAACTAACCTCTCTCATTTCTCTTCTCACCATCGCCTTGTAGTGCTCTTTGTGAGTTTTCACTAACAAGACTCATTTTCAATTTCTCTGCTTACCGTCGCCTCACGGTGCCGGTGTGGGTTTTCACCGATAGACTCTCTCATGTTTATTTCTCTTCTTACTGTCTCCTCACGGTGCCCGTGTGGATTTTCACCGATAAGACTCTCTCATTTTAGTTTCTCTCATTTGCTTGTATCAGATCAAAAAACTGTATCCTCCAATTTTAGACATCTTTGTCGGTTGATCGGAAGGACTTGAACAGGGTTTTGATGAAAATAATTTGTATTGAATTACAACTTTGGAACTTCTCCGGCGAAATTATCGCCAAACATATTATAACATCTTCCCCAGCTTAAACTCTTGGGGAAGTGTGGAATTTTATTTTGGCGTGACTGAACCCTAGAGAGAGGCTGCCTACGTATCCTTTCGGAATCAAGTCGAACGTAGTTCAGGGAAACATTTTTGTTTTGATTTTTCATTTTTCTTTTGTTTTCCATTTCATCATCAATTTTTTTTAAAAAAATAATAACACTTTCAGGTTCCAAAGAGTTTAATAAAAAAAAGTAACCAGCTCAAAAAGGGTTTACAAAAGTTGGCAGTGTTTGGGATAGCGTGAATGAAAGTCTTCGTCATTTCGACCGGGAAAACCAACATCACAAAAAGGTCAAACATAGTACCTTGTGACTGCATCTACATTGGCAGCCGTTTTGGGGTCGTTTCCTTCGATGTCCCCCAAGTACAATGCTCCTTTTGGTAGAAGTTTCCTTATAATGTATGGACCTTTCCAATTTGGGGCGAATTTTCCTTTCGCCTCTTCATGGTGTGGAAGGATACGTCTCAGGATGAGTTGCCCCACTTTGAAATTCCTAGGTCTCACTTTCTTGTTATAAGCACAAGCCATTCTTTGTTGGTACAACTGCCAGTGACAAACTACGGCCATTATTTTCTCATTAATCAGAGTTAACTGTTCCAATCGGGTTTTGACCCATTCATTATCCTCAATTTAAGCTTCGAAAATGATCTGAAGGGAGGGAATTTCAACTTCTGCAGGTATTATGGCTTCAGTTCCGTAAACCAATAGATAAGGCGTAGCTCCAACCAACTTGCACACGGTCGTGCGATATCCCAATAATGCAAAAGGCAATTTCTCGTGCCATTGTCTAGAACTTTGAATCATTTTTCTGAGGATTTTCTTGATTTTCTTATTTTCTGCTTCGACAGCGCCATTGGCTTTGGGCTGGTAAGGGGTGGAGTTACGATGTGTGATTTGAAAATGTTCACATACCTCCCTCATCAAATGGCTATTGATATTTGCAGCATTATCAGTGATGATGGTCTTCGGAATGCCAAAGCGACAGATAATGTTGGAATGCACAAAATCCACCACTGCTTTCTTAGTGACGGCTTTGAATGTGACTGCCTCGACCCATTTTATGAAATAGTCGATAGAAACTAAGATAAATCTGTGCCCATTCTAAGCTCTCAGCTCGATCGGCCCAATGACATCCATTCCCCAGGCAACGAATGGCCATGGTGCTGACATGG
The DNA here is from genome assembly GCA_005239525.1 of Nicotiana knightiana. Classification (NCBI taxonomy): domain Eukaryota; kingdom Viridiplantae; phylum Streptophyta; class Magnoliopsida; order Solanales; family Solanaceae; genus Nicotiana; species Nicotiana knightiana. Next base: position 4,499 of record ML369606.1, read on the forward strand.
GATGTAACTCTGAAGGCGGCGCATGGATCAGGTCGCCGTGTAGTTGGCACTGATGGCACTTCCGGACAAAGCTGAAACAATCTTTCTCCATAGTCATCCAGTAATATCCTGCCCGTAGGATTTTCTTGGCGAGGACATAACCGTTCATATGGGGACCGTATACTCCTGAGTGTACCTCATTCATAATATTTTTGGCTTCTTTGGCATCCACACACCTTAATAGATTCAAATCGGGAGTCCTTTTATACAACACTTCCCCACTTAGGAAGAAACTTCTAGCGAGCCTTCTGATGGTTCTCCTTTGGTCTCCGGTGGCCCACTCTGGGTATTCTTTTGTTCTTAGGAATCTTTTGATATAATGATACCATGGTTGGACATCAGGATCTATTTCGATCGTGTTACATTAACCATGTCTTTCCCTAATTTGAATCTCCAGTTGGTCAATATGGACATTGCCCGGATATGGCAGTAATGCAACTAAGGTAGCTAGTGCATTAGCTAACTCATTGTGGCATCAAGGAATATACCTGAATTCGACGGCTTTGAATCGTTTGCCAAGATCCTCCACATGTTGTCTATATGGAAGAATCTTAACATCTCGAGTTTCCCACTCCCGCTGAGCTTGCTTGATGATCAAGTAAGAATCTCCCATGATCAATAACTCCTCTACATCCATGTCAATTGCCATGTTCATGCCCATTATGCAGGCTTCATATTTAGCAGTGTTGTTTGTACAGAAGAAACGGATACGGGCGGTGGCTGGATAGTGTTGTCCCGTGGGCGAAATCAAAATTGCCTCGATCCCAACACCTTTTGCATTTACAGCTCCGTCAAAGAACATTTTCCAAGTGTTGGTGTTTTCTGGGAATACCTCGATTGAGTTTACTTCCTCGTCCGGGATGTAAGTACTCAAAGGTTGATATTCGTCATCGACAGGATTTTCAGCTAGATGATCCGCCAAGGCTTGAGCTTTCATCGTCGTGCGTGTGACATAGACTATGTCAAACTCGGTGAGCAGGATTTTCCACTTTGCTAATATCCCAGTGGGCATTGGCTTTTGGAATATATACTTCAAAGGATCCAGTCTAGTGATGAGGTAGGTGGTATAAGCCAACAAGTAATACCGGAGCTTCTGAGCAACCCAAGTTAAGGCGCAACAAGTTCTTTCCAACAAGGTGTACTTGGCTTCATTGCTTGTGAATTTCTTGCTCAAGTAGTATATGGCTTGTTATTTCTTCCCGGTCGCATCATGCTGCCCGAGAACACACCCGAAGGAATTTTCCAACACTGTCAAATACAAGAACAAAGCTCTTCCAGGTTCGGGTGGGACCAACAATGGCGGATTCGATAGATACTCTTTGATTTTGTCGAAAGCTTCTTGGCACTTGTTCGTCCATTTAATTGCTGCATCTTTCTTCAACAGCTTGAATATAGGCTCACACATGGAGGTTAACTGAGCAATGAAACTGCTGATGTAATTCAACCTACCCAGCAAACTCATGACCTCTTTATTGGTTCTCAGAGGGGGCAAATCCCGAATGAACTTTATTTTTGTCGGATCCAGTTCTATACACCGTCGACTGACTATAAAACACAATAATTTCCCAGACGGAACTCCGAAAGCACACTTGGCTGGATTCAATTTTAGGTCATACTTACGCATACGTTCGAAGAATTTTCTCAGATGCTGCACATGGTCGTCTTGTGTCCTAGATTTAATAATCACATCATCCACGTATACGTCAATCTCCTAGTGCATCATTTTATGAAAAATGGTGGTCATAGCCCTCATATAGTTTGCCCCGGCATTCTTCAGGCCGAATGGCATGACCTGGTAACAGTAAGTACCCCAAGGTGGTGGTGAAGGCCATTTTTTCTGCATCTTCTTCATCCATCAAAACCTGGTGATACCTAGCATAACAATCTATGAAATACTATATCTCATGTTTGGCGCAACTGTCAACCAGGATATGGATGTTGGGCAATGGAAAGTTATCCTTGGGGCTTGATTTATTCAAATCCCGATAGTCGACACACACGGACTTTCTCATCTTTCTTCGGCACCGGGACAACATTAGCCAGCCACGTGGTGTATTGGACCACTCAGATTACTCCAACTCTTAACTGTTTAGTGACCTCTTCTTTGATCTTGTCACTCATGTCTGTTTTAAATTTTCTCTATTTTTGTTGGACAGGTGGATAATCGGGGTAGGTTGGCAATTTTTGCACCACCAAATCAACACTCAGTCCGGGCATATCATCATAAGACCAGGCGAACACATCTTTGAATTTGACTTCTTCTGAATTGCCCAAATTAGACGGTTTGGTTTCGTTTAAGTTTGGCTTAGGTTTATTCTCGAATTGTTCCAATTCTCGATTTATTTCCTTAAAAGACTCATCTTCATTGTATTCCTGTTCTCGATTCATTATTTCTTGGTTAGACGACGTATCAAGATCTGGGCGTGAAGTCCGCAAGCATGTTATGTTATTTAAGTCCGCATTATTAGAACTGAAAAGAGAGATAAGAAAAAATAACAAAAAATAGGATGAATAAAGGGAGAGATTCGTGGACTATGAAATATTAATTTCATTTCATTGAATTTTGAACATAGGAGGGTTTACATCAGAATTTTAAAAAAGCAATAAACTAAAAACACTCGAGTTACACCCTGAAATAACTCGAAGTGCATAAGGATGGCAAGGCTGAACTACCGAGACTTCCTCATGACTGGGAATGGAGTAGCCTTCCAATTTGGAGCTTGGCGCCAGGCCCCATATATTTCACTTCAGCAGTGCTTGAGCCTTCTCCTGGTTGGACCATATGAGCCTCACACAACATCTATCTCATTGCTCCACAGATTTCTTCAACTTCTTCGGCCGTGAAGGCCTCCTCTTCTTCCTCTACATATTTTGGCTTGACGAATGATTCGGTGATGTGCGGGATTGGATAAGGCAATACCCAACCATCTTTATTACGTTGGTCAGCCCATTTTTCACTATCGGGAGTAGCTTGAAACCCTATGCCGAAAAACTTCTTGCTGGTAGACAATGTGATAGGTTCTGTAATGCCTTGCAAGGACACCCGAGCCCTTTTCCAGGTGTGTACCCATGTTTAATCATGTCTCTAGTGACCATAGTTGATGCGTTTAATAGGAAGGGTTGAGGACACGGGGTTCCTTCCTCATATTGGTCCACAACCACGATCTCAAAAGCCTGGTAGACTATATGCTCGCTGCCTTCCCTCGCTTCTAGGCATGTGACTGACGGGTCCCTGTAAATAGATTGCTCGTCCTCTCCAAGGACCATAATCTCCTGGTCTTCATACTCAAACTTAACCATTTGGTGAAGAGTAGATGGAACTGCCCCTGCTGATGGATCCAAGGCCTTCCCAGGAGATAATTGTAGGAAGTATCCATATCTAAGACTTGAAATGTCACTTCGAAATCTACAGGGGCGATCGTCAAGACCAAATCAATATCCCCGATTGTGTTTCTTTTGATTCCATCGAATGCGCGGACGCACACATTGTTGGGCCTGATTCTCTCAGTCCCGATCTCCATTCTTTGTAGGGTCGAGAGATGGCAAATATCAACCGCAGATCCGCCGCCCACCATAACTTTTTTCACATAGTACCCTTAACATTTAACAGTTAGGCAGAGAGCTTTGTTGTGGGAAGCCCCTTCTGGAGGCAAGTCATTTTTGGTAAATGAGATCCGGTTGATTTCGAAAAATCATTCCGCCATTCTTTCCATTTGCTCAACTGTGGTCTCGGCCGGAACATATGCTTCATTAAGTGTTTTGATCAGGATTTTCTGATGCTCATTTGAACTTATCAGCAAGGATAGAAGTGAGACCTGAGTGGGGGACTTTCTGAGCTGCTCAATTATGGCGTATTCAGAGGTTTTCATATTTTTGAAGAATTCTTCTGCCTCTCCCGCATTGATTGGCTTCTTAGGCGGAAAGTATTTCTGCTTGCTTTTGTTCAGTTCTTTCAGGTTGAGGTATTTCTCTGATGAGTTTATCTCACTCGCTTCCCCAGTAATTTCTTTTCCTTTGTACGTTACCACCGTCTTGTTGTAATTCCAAGGGATGACAGTGGTGTCCTTTATGGGATTCTGTGGTGCGCGGCTAATAACCACATGCTCATTCAGCCTTAGTGAAATTATCGGCCCCCGCGCCACATAAGTCCCCTTCGGTATGTATATTTTCGGGATATTAGGCATAGTCTTGTTGTGTTGCAATCTTTTGGGAGGGCTTAACACAAACTGTTCCTTCCTGGGTGCCCTGGGAACATAAAGAACGACATCTTTAGAAGGCCCTATCCCTGTCTTTGTTTCAACCTTTCTTGTGTCCAGAAGAGTGGAGTTACTTTTCTTCTCCTCCTTAGCTTGTTTCGGTGTGGCTTTGGGTTTCTTCTCTATATCAGTAATGGCAATGATAGTTTTCAGAGCATGATCAAATTCTCGGTCTTCAAAAATCATACCAATAATCGGCCCGTTATTGTGAGCAGGCAACGAGTTATTGGTCACGTTGGGAGCTTCTTCATCCCTTAGTACCACCTTCTTTTGTTCTATTAAGCTCTCAACTGCCCGCTTGAGGGTCCAACAATCCTCAATATCGTGTCCCTCGGCCCCTGAGTGATAGGCAAATCGAGTACCTGGCCAGTTAGAGGGGGATTCTGAGTTTTTCCTATTTTGGGGTACAGGCTGCAACATACCCATTTGGACCAGCTTCGGTAAGAGGCTAGAGTATGATTCTCCAATTGGTGTAAAGTTGGTCCTTCTGGGTGGTTCCTGGGGATTGTTTTATGGAGGGTGAGGATTATACTGAACGTGGCGAGGAGGGTTGTTTCTGGGTGGTGGAGCTCAGTTTTGGTTATAGTGTTGTAGGGAATTTCATTATTGGATAAGGTTGAGGCATTACGACATACGCCACATCTTGGTGGGGATAGAAATGACGTGGGGTATTGGAAAAATAGCCTCGGGGCTGCCGGGAGTTTCTTATACTGGAGGCCATCATTGCTGATTCCTCTTTCTTCTTCCTATTGGCTGCACTTCCTGACCCACTCTAGATTGCCTGGGAAGTTTCCCTTATGGCGGATTGGCTTAGAATGCGACCGGTTTTCAGACCGTTTTCAACTATCTCTCCGATTTTTATCGCTTCCGCAAATGGCTTGCCCATGGCAGACATCATATTCTGGAAGTAGTCGGCCTCCTGAGCTTGTAAGAAGACGCTGACCATTTCTGACTCGTCTATCGGAGGTTTTACTCTGGCAGCTTGCTCACGCCACTTAATAGTGTATTCCCTGAAGCTTTCTGATGATTTCTTCTTGAGGTTGGACAAGGAATTCCTGTCTGGTGCTATGTCCACGTTGTATTGAAATTGTCTGACAAAGTCCCGGTCCAGGTCGTCCCATATATGCTAGTGGGATATATCTTGGTCCATGTACCACTCAGACGCAATCCCGACCAGGCTCTCCCCGAAGTATGCCATTAAAAGCTCTTCCTTTCCGCCTGTTACCCCAACTAATTGCAATATATTTTTAGATGAGCTATGGGATCCCCGTGTCCGTCATATTTCTTAAACTTGGGGGTTTTAAACCTGAGAGGCAGGTGAACGTGTGGGAATATGCACAAGTCGGCATAAGAAACACTTTTCTGACCACTTAATCCCTGTGTGTTTTTGAGACTCTGCTCAAATCTTTTCATTTTTCGAGCCATCTCTTCCTGCTCGGGGTTCCTTTTGTCTTGTCCCACAATGGCTTCATACTGAGGTTGCTGAGGGTATGAGTTTGGAGTAACATGAGTTCCGTCCAGATGGGGTCCGCCTGCATCTGGCAGGCCATATCACTCAAATTCTCCCACATAAAATCCGTTACGACGGCCGACCAGCCCCGCACACACCGGCACAAACCACATGCATAACTAAATCACATCAAAGGAACCGATCACTGCCGCAAATGTGCCATTTAAACCATGGCTAATCAATCTATCTTCTTTTAATCATCTTCAATTGCCTCAAGAATAATAGCAACTTCCTTCAACTCATAGCAAACTCAACCCTCACTCATCCCGAGTGACCTTGATTCACGAGACTATGCTGCCTAAATCCCGCAACCCGTCTCATACCCTTCTGATAATCTTTTCTTCAATCCGGAGTCTATTTCTCTCACTCCTCCAATACTATCTTGCATGCTGAAACATATCATAGAACATTCCAACCATCCTCCTCTTTCTCAGAAATTACTCTCAAAAGCTCGATTCTCGATCATATTGCTGCCTGGAACCCTTAAATGCCGCATTCTTAACCTTTGAACTCACTAGGACCGCTATTGAGAGTCAACCACTCTGACTGGCCCTGAATACAATCAACTCCAAGGCTCTCCTAGCACAGGAACACCTTTTTAAATGAAACACGTGCCTGAGGCACTATCCTTACAACTCGCCCATGCCTTAAGCATAAATTCTGAATCTTCCAAAGCCTAACCCTGATCCGACAGGGCCAACTACATATTCAGCGAATCCCACGCATAATTACCATTTTACTCCTTTCTCTTAGCTGTAACAACTTGCCGATACACCGATAATCCGCAACCCTATGATAACACAATCTTACAACTGCACTGCAGATGGTGAGACTCCCCCACTTAGCCTGAAGCTACTCCTTGCACCACTCTAGACCCTGCCGGTATCCTTTCTCCTTTGATAACACGATCTCCACCAATCCGTCCAATTCCTCCAAATCCTCTGTCTAGCACTCCCTAAATACTCAAATTCTCTAGCATCATTCTCACATTCTGCCTCCTACCGACTAGCCACTAGAACCCCTCACAGAAACCTGCCAACCCCGCTATTGCTAACCTATTCCTAGAAGACAACCCACCTGTTGAAATCACCCACGGACACCTCCCAACGACGCTGAAATGCACGCTCTCTGCGACTTCAATACCCCATCCTGCGCCCTGATTCATTCACCAACTTTACTAGTCCGTCCACGCCTCATGGATATCCATTAAATGCGCGATAATATCTTCATATTCCAACCTACGCTGCCGCTTCCCCCACTTTGCAACTGTTCAACTTCCGCTTCTTACACCTGGCCTCCTAGAAATGGAACCACCACCCAGCCTCACTTTGGGATCAATCTCTGCCAACCGCATTCTTCAATAATTCTTCTCAATACTATGACCCCACGCAACCGAAGAAATCAGAGCACCGACAAATTAACACATTCCATTCAATAAATGATGACGATGACACGTTTAATATTACAGGCAGGATTACATGTATAACACGTAAGGCATGCTAGTGGGTCCTAGACTACCCGGACATAGCATAATAGTAGCTACGCACGGACTCCCGTCATCTCGTGCGTACGTAGCCCCCGAAGATAATAACTTGTACTGATTTATTTCACCTAGGGGAACGATTCCACCTCACAAAGTTAGAAAGAAGACTTACTTCGCTCCGAAATTCCAATACCGGCTTCCAAGTCCCGATGACTCCAACGGACGCACAATGCTCCGAAACTACCACATGATGACAAAGCAATGAAAATTCATCCTAGTACTCACAAAAAATTCAAATTATATACTTTCCCAACCCCGCTCGGAGAAATGACCAAAATGCCCTCGGGCTCACGTGCCCGGAAATCCAAAATTCTCGAAGATACATTCTACCCATAGCCTTACTAGTTCAATCATGCAATTTGCTCTACATTCCATACTCAAATTTGTGGCTAAATTCCAAATTTATATTTTCTAGGTTTCTTCAAAAATTTCCCAAATTCCTACCAATTTTCATGCCTAATCCATGCATATAATCTTATATTTATCTAACAAACGGAAGGAATTTACTTACCTTGATGCCTGACGAAAATCCCCCTTGAAAGGCTCTCCAAAAATCGCCCATGACAAATGAAAAATGGGTGAGAAATGACAAAAACTCGTCTGTAAAACAATCTGCCCAAGCCTCCCTTCGCACATGCGGTCCAATAGCCGCTCCTGCGGCTCCGCACCTGTGGAAATTCCATCGCATGTGTGGCTCTGACTCAACCCAGCATCTCTCGCTTCTGCGGTCCCTTCTTCGCACCTAAAGCTTCCGCAGGTGCGACCCATCTTCCGCACCTGTGGCCTCCTCAGCTCCAGCCCAGAACTCGCACCTGCGGCACCCTTATCTGCACCCGCGGCTCCGCACCTTCGGTCAAAGCCTCGCAGGTGCGGTTACACCAGATGACAGCAACCTTCAGCCTTCTTCAACTTCAACCATTGATCCGTTAACCACCCGGAATCCACCCGAGGCCCCCGGGACCCCGTCCAATTATATCAACATGTTCCAAAACATAATGCGGACTTGCTCGAGGCCTCAAATCACATCAAACAATATCAAAACCACGAATAGCACTCAAATCCCAACTTTATGAACTTAGAATTTTCGAACTTCTACATCCGATGCCGAAACCTATCAAATCACATCTGATTGACCTCAAATATTGCGCACAAGTCATATTCAACATTACAGACTTTCTCCAACTCCCAGAATCGCATTCCGACCTCGATATCAAAACTTCCACTTCCAGTCGGATTTCTCAAAAACCTTCAAATTTCTATCTTTAGCCAAATGACTTCAAAATGACCTACAGACATCCAAATTCACTTCCGATCGCGACCCAAACTCCTGAATCACCATACGGAGCTATTCCCAGACTCGGGATCCCAAACGGACATCAACCTCACTAGAATGCACTTCAATCCCAAATTCATGAAATCCTTCTAAAATGCTAACTTCCACAATATACGCCGAAACGCTCATGCTAACTTCCACAATATACGCCGAAACACTCCCGGGTTATCCAAAATCTGATCCGACATATGCCCAAGTCCGAAATCATCATACAAACATGCTGGAACCTTCAAATTCTGATTCGGAGGTCGTTTACTTAAAATTCCAATCCTAGTTGATTTCTCCAACTTAAGGCTTCTAAAATGAGAATTTTCTTTCCAAATCAATTCTAAACTTCCTGGAATTCAATTCCAACCACGACCACGGGTCATAATACCTGAAACGAAGTTGTTCACGACTTCAAACCGCTGAACGACGCACTAGAGCTCAAAACGACCGGTCGGGTCGTTACAATTATACTACAGCATGCATATCACCTACCCATTTTCACTATCCGACCCTAGAGTTGTTTACAATTAATTATTACAGGACATTGAATACGAATTACACAAATGAAATAGAAGGAAAATAGAAGTTAACTATAGGGAGCCTACAGAATAGGCTCAAGTCTCCAGGTCCTCAATGCCAGGTATTATTTCACAACCTTCTCATAATTCGAGTGTGTCAGAGTTCCCTAAGGACCTCAAGGGCTCCCGGGCAGTGCTCACACCCAGATTTCATAGCCAAAATAGAGTAAGTGCAGTATGGAATGGATAGCCTCTGTGTGTCAAAGTTCAGAGGGAGCTCAAGGGTCCCAAGGCAATGCTCTAACAGAAGGGGCAGAACCTAGATTTCTAAGAGTATATGTGAGAGTGCTTTTTATTTTTAAAAGGGTTTAAGTAAGAAAACAGTTTTGAGAAAAGATTAAGTAAGAAAAATAGTTTTGAAGAGGGAAACTTGATTAGAATAAAAGTTCAACATCACACAAAGGACCATGGATAGCCAACAATCACAATCAGGGGTAATGGGTTTTGAGGGACAAATACAGAGTATGTAAGGGCAGCAATGTAGCAGGCAGAAGCACATATATAGGCATGCATAGAAACATCCTAAGGGTTCAGAGGATCAGGGATACATTAAAGTATTGGATTATATTAACATATCAACACTAAACAACTAAGACCATGATCACTAATGTACTAATCATAGGCATGGGGATTCACACAAGAAACAGAAACATGTAGGTCATTGACAAGTAAAACATAAGCTTAACAGGCAGAGGGGAGTTCAGGATCCTAGATACATGTTGAATAATAAGTAAAAGCAAATTAGAAAAACACTGAGCTACAACAGTAATAGAAACATGTTGGTTTGAGAACTGAAATCTGAATTAGAACATATCAGTGAAGTGAAGAAAGCAGTAACACAAACAGGAAGTAGGAGATGTACAATAGTTAGCCTTGGCTTGGAGCCGACTAACTTAGAATAGCAGTAACTAGCATAGAAGAGAGAGAGAGAGCAGAGATTTTTTTTAATTGTGTGAGAGATATTTGAACAGATCAATTCCTGTCCTTTTAGAAAATAAGAGGCCGAGGTCTATATAGCTTTTAAAATAGTAGTAAATAAGGTGCAAACAAAAGTCAGGCAGTAATCAAAGGGATTAGAGTCAATTAGTTTAAGTACTTCCTCTAATTAAGGGGTTAACTTTCAAACGGTAAGAACATGTAACCAATAAGGAAGCAAATCAACATATGATTGGAACATAACAAATAAGGAAATACTTCAAAATAGTGTAAGTATAGAGATGGTAATTAGGCTAGGTTCATAGAGTCCTAATTAAGGAAACAAATGTTGAAAATTAGTTGACAGCATAATTAACCAAAAATTAGGCAAGAGAATATTTTAAAGATTGAAATCAGTCGAGAATAGAGAGTACCAATCACAGGGAATTAGGGATTTCGTTAGAAGACAATATTAACCAAAGAAAAGTATTGCAATTGAACGGAGCAAACATAGCATAAGCAAGAACATGCAAAGTAGAGTAAGAGAATCACATGAATCAGGGACTTAAGTTAGAACATAGTAAAGTGATTAAAGGAAATAAAGGAGTAAACATGATACGAATAGAGGACACAAAGATCAGATACCCTAATAAACAAAATATGGTAAAGTCACAGAAAAGCTCAGAACATTCGTGGGAAACATGTACACGTACAGATTAAACGAGCAAAATCATCAAAACACACTCAGAATCCTAAGATTAAGGCAAAGCCACTTAGGGTTTCCAACATAGTAAGTCAGATGAAGGAAAAACACAAATAAATCGTGCAAACATTGTAGAAATTATAGAATAATACTTAAAATCAGAAAGAAAATCATTCTTTTTCAGAAAGGTTTTAAGAAACCCTAGCTTGAAGATTAAGAGTCATTTTTAAAGAAAACTCGGCATCTTTAAAGAAAATAGCAAAAATAACTCAGAATACATCCAGATCTGTCATAGATCTTAAGAAATCGAGAGCCAACAGTTAGGGTTTCAATCAGATAACCCAAAAAGAGAGAAAATCGGCTCAGAAACCATAGGTTTTGGCTGGAGATGGGAAGATCTTACTCGGACAGACCAAGGGTGGCCTGAGAAGGCATTAACAATCATGGGGTGAGGTGAACCACTTCAGGATCTCCTAAGGACCTCTAGACAGTGATACCCGGTGTAGGAGGGAGCCATGAAGCTAAGAGGAGTGAGGACCCATGGTTTCCGACAAGAAAGGTAGCCGGAGAAGACGAGCCATCTTCATCGGAGAAGAAGAGACTGGAAGTCTCTAGAAGATACTAGAGAGAGAGAGATGGAGGTAGAGAGACCGGTTGAGAGAGAATGAGAGGGGGTAGTCATTAGGGTTTAATTAAGGTAATAGAAATTTGGGCCGTTGATCTATTTTGATCAACGACTCAAATTCGTTTGGGGTTGGGCCGGGTATGATATGGTCTGGGCTGGGGTGTTTTTGGCTAGTTTAATTGGGTGGGTTTGGGTTTAATTGGGGGCTAGAATTTAAATAAAATGTGGCTAGCTGTTAAATACTCAATTAAAATGTTAAATGCTCAATTATAATTAGTTAAATAACTAATAATCAGAAGAACGAAATTGGTGAATAAAAATGGTTAATCAGTATTTAAAAATATAAATGACCAATTATTGGATAGAAATAACATAAAAATATATTGTTAGGCTATAATTGTAAAATTATTGCAATTATAGCCAAAAGGTACCAATTTGACCGATTGTGATATAATTTGATCTTAACAAGGACAAAAATAATGTATTAAGTCAAGAGATGTCTTTGAAATCATTTGTAATGCAATTTACAATTAATTATTAGAGACAAAAATACTGGATAAATTAGAAATAAATTTATAAAAATACGAGAAAATTATGGAAAAATACCAATTGTTATGGAATTTGATTTTGAAGGTATATATGCAAATTTAAAAATAATTTGAGGAAAAATTCGGTATCAACAGTCGTTACATTCTCCCCCACTTAAAACGACGTTCGTCCTCGAACGTGCCAAGAACTGCTCTGGAGTTATCTGAAATCACTACATAACACCTTGAGCACCTGCCCGTGCTACCACAACCCAGTTGAGCACATTAGCTTGGTCAAATCTGAAGATTTCTTCTTTTATCCATATAATAAGCTCAAAATTCATTCAAACACCTAAAATATCTCTGTCAGGCCTAGTTCCAATATATGAACACCGTATCAACTACCACATGAGGCACCAGAACACAACTACGTACCTTTGCTGAATCGACACCATACACCGCATAATCCATCGTCTGACCACAATGACGCCCCTTGAACCTTAATAGCCACAATTCTACGAATCTGATGCTCCCAATGCACCTCATGATATATATACATACATCCTGCTATAATGCTGACGATACCACCACAACAGAGGAAATGTGCGAAAATTCATACCCAACTGCAGAGTTAATAAATCCTTGAATACCTCATATTGACTAGAATCATCACTTCATTATGGACCTGAATAATGGTATTTGTTATTAAATATACACTTCACATAACCTTATCGCACTGATCCCTGATCCGACAATCTCGTCTCACCCAGTATGAACTTCTCAGACAATAAATCACCCCAAACATGACCAACAGCCTCACATGATACCACATTGCGCCAATAGGCCATAACTCGAACATGATAATTAAGAAATGACTCAGGAAGGGACTAATCAACTCACGCAACTAATATGAACTTTTCTTAGAAAATAGGAAGTAAAACATAAGAAAAATAAATATATATTAACCCTTCTCATTATCACACTGTTGCGGCGTGCAACCCGATTAAAATAACATACCCGTGGCAGCGTGCCACTCGATCCCATCATAAAACTCACATAAGGAAATATACACGGAGATGAATCGCTCAGTATTACACATTATCGAATATCGGTCACAAGCATGCCAAGTGCATAATACCATCTCTGGGGAGACTGATAAGTGCAAAAGCCCAAGCATGACTGAGGTGCGATATATATATACACTCTGGATCTCAAGAGCTATCCTGCTCATATAACATCATCACTACACGGAGATCTCAACTCATAAGAAATTATCAAGCCGTTTCACAACTCACACGGCACAATCATATTATAACATGAATTTGACGAGGACTGAACAACATCTGCTGTTCTAATACCTTGGCCCATAATCATATTTAAATCTATCCACAAACATTGAGTCTACCTTGCTCGCACCAAACTAGGCTAATAGCCTCACCTGGGTCCATATTAAACCACTTTCTCTCATAATACGCGAGAACAACCATCATAGCTGGGACAAACATCCCACAATCCACAACCAAATGAACTTAACGCCCCTCAGGCATAAATTTTCAAATAGCCAATAGTGCACTCCTTTATACTCAGTTCAAATCTTCAATCCATCAAGTGACTACATGTCACATTTATACAATATTTTCGCGTTCATGCCTCCACGACCTTCCACACAAGGCAACAAGTCTTCCCATCAGTACCACCGACCACACAAATACGTACTGAATATCGATCTCAGGTGACACTGAAGATAACACCAGCTTACTCTGAACTTTCAAATCCCTTTTTATTGCTCTTCCGAGCTCATGACATCCTTATTAACACCGAACCACAATCTCGATTCTTACTCCCAGTTACATACTGCTTACCGCACCTAATATGCCAATATGAGGTAGCGCAAGAATTCCATCATAACTGCTGAACCATCAATAGGGTGAACACTTCATCATATAGAAACCTTTTACTTAACTAAATTCAGGAGTACTATCTCAACACACGAGTGAATTCTCACAACCACCCAACATGTAAATCCTTAAGTAGTAGTCTATACCACCGTAAACCTTCTGGGATCCACCTACGCCTGACAGGCCATAGCATTCAAATGCTCCCACAGAAATCCATTACGACGGTCGACAAGCCCCGCACACACCGGCACAAACCACATGCATAACTTAATCATATCAAAGGAACTGAGCACTGCCACAAATGTTCCATTTCAACCATGGCTAATCAATCTATTTGCTTTTAATCATCCTCAATTGCTTCAAGAGTAATAGCAACTTCCTTCAACTCATATCAAGCTCAACCCTCACTCATCCCGAGTGACCTTGATTCACGAGACTATGCTGCCTAAATCCCGTAACCCGTCTCATACCCTCCTGTAATCCCTCTATAGTCCGAAGTTTATTTCTCTCACTCCTCCAATACTATCATGCATGCTGAAACATATCAGGGAACATTCCAACCATCCTCCTTTTTCTCAGAAATTACTCTGTAAAATCTCGATTCTCGATCATACTGCTGCCTGAAACCCTTAAACGTCGCATTCTTAACTTTTAAACTCACTAGGACCGCTATTGAGAGTCACCCACTCTGACTGTCCCCCAATATAATCAACTCCAAGGCTCTTCTAATACATGAACACCCTTTTCCTTGAAGCCCGTGACTGAGTCACTATCCTTACAATTATCCTATGCCTTAGGCATAAATTATGAATCTTTCAAAGCCTAACCCTGGCCCGACAGGGCCAACTTTGCACATATTCATCAAATCCCATGCACAATTACCATTTTACTTCTTTCCCTTAACTGTAATAACTTGATAACACACCGACAATCCGCAACCCTATGATAACATAATCCTGCAACCCAACTGTAGATGGTGGGACTCCCCCACTTAGCCTGAAGCTACTCCTTGCACCACTCTAGACCCTGCCGAGATCCTTTCTCCTTTGATAACACGATCTTGCTCGACCAATCCGTCCAATTCTTCCAAATTCTCTTGCTAGAACTCCCTAAATACTCAAACTCTCTAGCATCATTCACACATTCTGCCTCCTACCGAATGGCCACTAGAACCTCTCACCGAGACTTGCCAACCATGCCACTGCTAACCTATTCACAGGAGATAACCCACCTATGGAAATCACCCGCGGACACCTTCCAACGACGCTGAAATGCACGCTCTCTGCGACTTCAATACCCCATCCTACGCCCTGCTTCATTTACCAACCTTACTAGTCCGTCCTCTCCTCATGGACATCTATTAAATGCGCGACAATATCTTCAAATTCCAAGTTGTGCTACCGCTTCCCCACTTTGCGGTTGCTCGACTTCCGCTTCTTACACCTGGCTTCCTAGAAATGGATCCACCGCCTAACCTCACTTCAGGATCAATCTCTGCCAACCGCATTCTTCAATACTTCTTCTCAATACTCTGGCCCCACGCAATCGAAGAAACCATAGCACTGACAAACTTAACATATTCCATTCGATCAATGACGGCGACTTCACATCACAGGTGCATATCCCACCCCACTTGAAGACACCCAACCTTACTACTTTATTAACCCCAACTGGACCATTCATAACCCAATGCCTCTCCTCTGCCGGAACTAAAATACCGAAATCTCGAAATCACACTCTGAGAAGACCTCCCTTCAAACCATTCATCACCCCCAACATTCGGAGAAGCATTCTATCATCATATTGACATCACACGATAACCAATCACAAGCATCATCACTACCTGAGCATAGCCTTAACGCTCTCAGAAACACAGCTACTGAGCTGAAACAACATATTATTCTCTTGCAGGGCCATAACAACAACCCTAACCAATTATACATGGAAACATCTCGAATTACATCCATAGCACCATTTCAATTCCACAAATTCCTGATTCATAACAAGCGCTTCGCGACACGTAAGATTGAGTAAGAATAAACTTAGGCATAAGCCTTAAGGGAATAGAATCGCACGATGAGGAATCAAGAAGGGAAGTACTCCTAAGAGTTCTGTAGCTTCTCGAAGATAAGTACAGACGTCTCTGTACCGATCCGCAAGACTCTACTAGACTTGTTCATGACTCGTGAGACCTAAAGGAACCTAGCGCTCTGATACCATGTTGTCACGACCCAAAATCCCTAAGGTCGTGATGGCGCTGGACATCATTGTCAGGCAAGCCAAATTATTAATTAGACTAACTAAATTCCTGTTTATCATTTATGAAAATAATTTCCTTTGACTTTATTACATGTTAACTAAATAAAATCTGCCAAGTAAAATACTAGTTTGAATATTACACTTTAACAAATATATTCCAACACATCCTAGAACCCGGTGTCACAAGTACATGAGCAATTTCTAAGAATTTATACAATCATTACAAAGCTTTTCCGAAATACAAGTTAGACAAGGAATTTAAAATGAAAATAAATACAGTACGAGGGGGACTCTATTAGCTACAGATCGCCTCCAGATGATGCAGCGCGACTAAGTATCCGAATCCTCCACATTGCTATGAAAGTACCTGTGCAATAAAATGCACAACAAGTGTAGCATGAAAACAAAAAAAACGTGTACTCAGTAAGTCGCCCGCCTAACCTGAGAGAGGTAGTGACGAGAGATCGAATTGGACACTCACTAAGGGCCAGCAAATTAATTAACAGTATAAGATGAACACGATAGACATGTAAAGGTAGTAAAACATCATATATATAAGGCACTGAAATCCAAGTAAATACTGGAAGGAAACAAACAGTTACCACTTTCTCATTGTTTTTCCAAATATCTTGAATATACAATTTCCTCTTTGTTTTCCCCCAAATGTCTTCTTTATTTCCCCCCAAATATCTTATGATTTCAAAAACCATTAAAAACATTTAACAATTTAGCATGCGCATACGGGATAAGGACAACCGGCCTGGGCCGTCATAATAATCAACTCTGTGCACTGCCGAGGATCGAACGGCCCGTACCAAAAGTGCACCTCTCAATAAAATACTCACGTCTATGCACTGTCGAGGATCGAACAGCCCGTACCATAAGTGCATCTCTCAATATAATAATCCTCTATGTGCACTACCGAGGATCGAACGGCCCGTCCCATAAGTGCACCTCTCAATATAATAATCATGTCTATGCACTACCGAGGATCGAACGTCCCGTACCAAAAGTGCATTTTAAATATGGCGTGGCTTACGGCCCGCTCCCATGAGAGTGAGGGGAATAACACTCCGCTCGCGGAATGTAAATTGCGAAGCGGTCATATGCAATCAGGCACAGTCAACAGTACACCCCGAATACGTCGGGAAAACAAATACTCAAGTAAATGACAGATTTCTCTTTTAAAACCATAAAATAGTGTTAAATCCTTTTTCGAAATTCACTTGCCAAGTTTTTATAATGTTTGATAATAAAACCTTATCCGGGAATACAATTGCCCACGAAGGAAATCAATTCTCTTTTTATATGGTTTAGAATAATAAACTCTAGTCTTCCTTAGTCATTCAATTACAATTTCGGTTATATTGGCAGTCTAATATCACAGACAAGATCACATGTATAACATGTAAGGCATGCTAGTGGGTCCTAGGCTACCCGGATATGGCATAATAGTAGCTACGCATGGAATCCCATCACCTCATGCGTACGTAACCCCCGCATACTTAATTAGTTCACCTAGGGGGACAATTCCCCCTCACGAAGTTAGAAAGGAGACTTACCTCGCTCCGAAGTTCTAATACCGGCTTCCAAGCCCTTCCGACGACTCCGACGGACGCATAACGCCCCAAAACTATCTAAACAACGACAAACCAATGAACATATATTCTATACTTGCAACAATTCCAAATTATATAATTTCCCAACTCCGATCAGTGAAATGACCAAAATGCCCTCGGGCCCACGTGCTCGGAATCCAAAATTTCTCGAAGATATATTCTACCCATAGCCTTACTAACTCAAATATACAATTTACTCAAATATTCATGCTCAATTCATGGCTAAAAATCAAATTTCCATTTTCTAGGTTTCTTTAAGATTCTCCAAATTTCCAATCAATTTCCATGCCTAATCCATGCATATAATCTTGTATTTAACTTAGAAACAGGAGGAATTTACTTACCTTGAAAATGCATGAAGGAATCCTCTCTTTGAATCCTCCCAAGATCGCCTAAGCCAAAGAAGAAATGAAGAAAATGAACCAAGAATCCTTGTTTTAAAACATTCTGCCCAGGCCGACTTTCGCACCTGCGATCCAGTCCTCGCACCTGCGCTTTCGCAGGTGCGCCCAAGAGTCCGCACCTGCGGCTTCGCAGGTGCGGAAATCCCATCACACCTGTGATCCCAGCCAAGCCAGCCCATTCTCGCACCTACGGCACCAAGGCCGCACCTACGGTCAAATCCTCGCAGGTGCGGTCACACCAGAAGACAGCATTTCCAGCCTTCTTCAAACTTTCAACTTGATCCGTTAACCACCTGGAATCCACCCGAAGGCCCCCGTTACCCCGTCCAATTATACCAACCTACTCCAAAACATAATGCGGACTTGCTCGAGGCCTCAAATCACATCAAACAACATCGAAACCACGAATCGCACCCAAATCCAAACTTTATGAACTTAGAAATTGCCAATTTCTACATCTGATGCCGAAACCTATCAAATCACGTCCTATTAACCTAAAATTTTGCACACACAAGTCATATTCAACATTACGGACCTTCTCCAACTTCCGGAATCACATTCCGACCTCGATATCAAAATTTCCACTTTCGGTCGGATTTCTCAAAAACCTTCAAATTTCTATCTTTAGCCAAATGACTCCAAAATGACCTACGTACATCCAAATTCACTTCCGATCCCGCTCCCAACTCCAGAATCACCATATGAAGCTATTCCCAAACTCGGAAGCCCAAACGAACATCAACATCACTGAAATGCACTTCAGGCCAAACTTAGGAAATTCCTTCAAAAATGTTGACTTCCACAATATGCATCGAAATGCTCCCGGGTTATCCAAAACTCGACACGGACATATGCCCAAGTCCGAAATCATCATACGAACCTGCAGGAACTTGCAAATACTGATTCAGAGGTGTTTTACTCAAAATTCCAATCTTAGTTGATTCTTCCAACTTAAGGCTTCTAAAATGAGAATTTTCTTTCCAAATCAACTCTAAACTTTCCGAAATTCAATTCCGACCACACCTACAAGTCATAATACTGAAATGGAGCTGCTCACGACTTCAAACTACTGATCGATGTGCTAGATCTCAAAACGACTGGTCGGTTCGTTACAGCTTCATCGGTAAATTGTTGTACGTGGGGCCTCTTGGCGGGTCATTCTGGATCTTGATGCTCTCTACCCCTTCTACCATACCAAGTGGTGTAGCCAGGCTCCACCTCACCTCTGGATAAATCCCTCACTCGAGTCTATGGCTCCAAAAATCTACAATGATGCCAAATCTGGCGGACCCTATCTTCTGGAAATGCAGCTCTTGGGAACAATTCAATGACTTGCCGAATTAGGTCTGCATCGTGTGGAACATTTTGATGCCTTCCCAGCTGTCGTAAGATCCGATGTGGGGCATGCGGCTGAATACTTCGGAGACCCATCAAAAGAAGATAGAATACTTCGGCTTGCATATAGATGACTTCATTGATAGGGAGCCAACCGAATGTCCACTCAATTCGGTCGGCAGTCAAAGAACTCAAGTATGCAAGCCAGGCCTCTGTGCCGTATGGAAATTCATGACCCTCTACCCAAGTCATATGTTCTTCAATGCAATTTAGGCCAGTCAAATCGTAATTCATATATCCCGAGCGATGGCAGAGATGTTCGATCATCCAGATTTGTAAGAGTAGATTGCAGCCCTCGAAGAACTTTCCTCCCGATGGAAAACAGTTAAGGCACGGTAGATTTCTGCTACGATCATTGGTACAAGAGTGCCATTAGACTTTTTTATCATGAAGTCAACTACTCCTACGAGTCCAATATCTATACATCCATCGCTCCTCGGACATATTAGGATACCCAAGAGTGCTACCACAAAGGCCAATCCCCGGCGGGCCTCCCATTTAGTTTGATTCCCGTGGTGGGTTAAACCGGTATTCACAGCTTCAAAACCTCGAGGATCCCCGTAACGACTGTAAAGGAAGTAAGATGTGCAGAATCCCTCAGATAAGTTCGGATCTTGGATTTCCTGACTGATGCTCATAAGGTCCAGGAATTTGTGAGGAGTCACAACTCTGGGTGCTATCGGATAACGGCTTTTGAGATTATCACTAAGGCCAGCATACCCTGCTATCTCTTCTAGTGTGAGTGTCAATTCAAAATCCGAGAAATGAAACACATTGTGCGCTGGATCCCAGAATGGTAATAGAGCCTCAATTATGTCCAACCTCGGCTTAATCTTCAAAAAGCCGGTGATCCCGCCCAAAGATTTCACCACGGCACCTCTATTGACCTCTCCCAGATTTCCCCACCACATATGGAGTCCTATGGGAATTTCCTCTACAACTTTAAAGGGGATATTTTCAATGGTGCTCATCCTGCATATTGATTTAGGTGATTGGTTAAGCAAAACCATGATTTATTTTTGACCAAAGAGAAAAAGGTGCTACTTTTGCAAAAAGTCTATAAATAATTGAAAATGGACCATCTTTGCAAATACGGCCCTTCAGCACTTTGGGAAGGAAGATTTTAGGGTTGTGTTTACTAATTTGGTCAAAAATTTGAAAAAAACCATAGGTGGCTATTCTTGCAAAAACAACCTTCTGGCACCCCGTTGGGACATTTTGGCTACTTAGACAAGAACGACATCACCTTTATTTATGACCATTTTTTTTTGAAAAATAAGGTTGGACCCGGTGAAGGTTGCCTACGTATCCCACACCGGTGGGAATCAAACAATGCGTAGTTCGGGAAATTTTGACACGACTTGAAAAACATCACTAGCTCATTACCATCTTCTTTTCTCCATTTTTCAAAATCTTGGCAGAGTTTCGAGACAATTTCGAATATCGGTGTTTTTCAAAAATCAGAAAAATTTTCTATTCTATTTCGCTCTTGATTTTTCTGACAATTCTTTTATTTAGTCGGTCGACAAACAAGTCGAAATAAAATAATGTACACATAGCCATGTAGGATGCATCAGGATGATCTTTATTTCGGGTTCACCTGTCCTAGATGGACCCAACCCCTGTGTTGAGTCCCCTAAGTCAAATGAACATGATGCAAATAATCGTTCCTACTAGGGATCCGGCATGAGGCTATGGTATTCTAAGTTTAAATCCTGGTGTTTTGTTCTAGACCCGGCTTACTCGAGCGGACAACTCGAGCCGGGGGGGGGGGGGGGGGGGGGGGAGGGGCAGCGTACCGGGGATACATAAGCTTCACCGGCTTTGCAACTTGTCCGAACCTCGTTCAAAAATTTGGATATGACTCTAACAGAAAAGAAGTCACACGAAGTGCACACTTCCCATATGATTTAGAAGAATCATAGAGAAAGGGGTTTCGGCACAATTTATATACAGTTCAAATAATATCAAAGAAGTAAAAAAAATGGCATTTAGCACATTGGGTTTAAACATGTAAAAATTAGGTAATAATGAAAGCCAATCATAATAGATATTATAAGCTCGAATTCTAAACCCTGAACCAGAGATTCTGGGTTCGATTCCCCAGCAGAGTCGCCAGAGCTGTCACACCTCCTTTTTTCTCCGGTAAGGTTGGGATAAGAGAGTTTTTCCACTTTAGGTGACATTATTCGAATTTGGGATTTATTTATTTAAATTCAGAGTCGCCACCCAGATTTTTATGGTGTTCCGGGACACTATTTATTTTTAATATCCCAAATCAAGGAAATCTTGACTCTATTTTAAAATGTCTGCGAACCAGAAATCCGGGTAAGGAATTATGCTAACCAGGGAGAAGGTGTTAGGCACTCCTGAATTCCGTGGTTCTAGCACGGTCGCTTAACTATTGATATTTGGCCTGATTATCTAATTATTTACATATTTTAAACTTATTGTGTATTTTAGCCTTTTTACTTTTTTGCCGCTTTTAATATTTATGGATTATTCTGTAACAAGTCACGATGGAGTGCACTTGTCATTTTTGGACACGTTGTAAACACGCCACATGAAATGCACCCGCAATGTACATTGTATTGATTTTTATTATAGTTTGAAGTTGTAGTCGAGTGGCATGAGTTGAAAACCCGAGTGTAGATTATGTAATCATGACTATGGTCACGATGATTTAATTGCTTATTTGAAGAAAAACTATAAGTTCTTTGTTTTTTCCTAAATTATTTGTAGTATTAGTATAAGAGAGGTATTTTGGACTACAAGATTGGTATTTGTTCAAGGTCTTCTAAGATTAAGTTTACTAGTCTAAGGATGAATATTTGGGGCTAAATCTGGCCCAGTTTAGTGATTTGTTGGTCTAAGAATCTAAAAATGGGCTTAGTCATAATTTGACCTAGTTTCCATGTTTGAGTATTAGGTCATTACTATTATCTTTCATAATTTGATTATTGTTCTAGAGTTTGAGAACATATTTGAGAGACTCAAATATCATAGTGTCTTCCTAACTAACTTGTAAGGCTAATGAGGATGTTTAAGGACATTGTTGTGAAAAGATGCATGATTTAGCTATTCGAAAGTAGATAAGTGGTGTGAAAGTTGTTTGACTAAGATAATACAAAAAAAATCTATTATATAAGAAAGTTAAGTCATAAAGGAACTAATTGAGGAATTCATATTTTTGGAGAGAGAGGCTCTGGCGATTTGAGAGGCGATTAGGGCAACTAGAGAGAGAAACCTC
>ML369611.1:0-29582 GCA_005239525.1 Nicotiana knightiana
TTAATATTTATAGCAAAATAGTATAGAATTTCGGTGTGGTCAAAAAATAGTTGTTCACAAGTATGATTATCTAAATTTGGATTAATGAAGGTTTTGCTTTATGTTGAATAATTTTTATCTCTGTTGATTGTTTTGGGGTGTTATACACATTGCCTGGAGCCTTGAGCTATTTGTTGTGAAATTAATTGATTTAGTTGTATCTTTGGAATTTGGTTGTGGCCATTGGGAAAATTGGGATATGAATTGATTTTGTTATATTGCCGTGATAATTTCCTGATAGATTGTTGTGTTGTGTGAGTTGTTCTTTTGAGGATATAAGGGTGGCATTCCAATGTTGATATTATGTGGGTATAAGGGTGGCATTTCCCTGTTGTTGTGTTGGTTGGAATATTGTCTAAGCGGAGCGATAAGGGTGGCTATTAGGGAGTGATAAGGGTGTTTATAGGAGAGATAAGGGTGGTTATTGTCAAGGATGATATGTGATGCTGTGGACTGGTTACATTGGTGATTTTATGTGATGTTGTGATTTTTCTTGTGTTTATTTTTATACCTTGTGCAATTTGTTTTGTTGTTGGTAAACTGATAATAGCCCGATTTATGTTGAAATTGGGAGTCAGTGGCCATTGCCAGGCGGATTATGATATGAAATGTGGGCACGAGGTGTCGTGAGTAAATAATGATGATATTGGCACGTGAATCATCCATGCAGTTGCGATATGAAATGAGGGGACGAGGTGCCCGGGGAAATATGATGATTTAATTATAGGCACGAAGTGCCGTGGAAATATGAAAGTGGGCTGAGACCCGTGTATATAAAAAATATAAAAATGGGCTGAGACTCGTAGTTGTATGATTATGAAATGAAGTGTCACATGGTGACTTTTTAATTGAAAGAATTATATTCAAAATAATTATTTGAAAGAATTACATTCGAAAGGTATTTATTTGAAAAAATTATATTTGAGAGAGATTTATTTAAAGGAAGTATATTTGAAAGATATTTATTTAAAGGAATTATATTTGAAAGGGATTTATTCGAAAGAATTATATGTGAAAGATCCTTATTTGAAATACTTGATTTAATTGGGTGTACTTATATTCATAAATTGTTGAGCGTTATTAGTGGTGTTCTTGTTGCCTTTATCGTTACTTGTTTCCTATTATTTATTATATCTTATTGCACAGGCTATTAGACTAGTGAGTGTCTTAATTGTACCTCGTCTCTACTCCACTGAGGTTAGTCTTGATACTTACTGGGTACCGACCGTGGTGTATCTTTGATGATTCCATCATCTATGATTGAGTTGCGAAAACTTCTGGATAGGTATCCTCATACTATACTTCTGCACATTTTTGTGCAGAGCCAGGTATTGGAGATAGCAGACTCGGACAGAATTAGAGTGGGATCGTAAGGATTCAAGGTAGAGATGCTTGGTCGTCACAGTCCCTTGGAATCTTTTCATTTCATTTTACTGTTAATTTTTAATCAAACAATATTGTATATTCGGTCCTCGTGATCATTCTATGTGTTCAGTTAGAGTTCGTGACTCAGTACTACCAGTCTTGGGAGATTTTCATATTTGTTTTCGCTGTTAGTTTTGATTACCTATTTAGTTCAAAAAAATGGTTTGAAATGTAATTGTAAATGGCTTACCTAGTCTTATAGACTAGGTGCCATCACGACGCCTGAGGTGGGATTTTGGGTCATGACATATGCTACACTACTGTTGCAAACATCACTCCTAGAATTGTCTTCCTTGGGTTCCTATTGTTAGCATTGGCAGATAACCACTTCACCTCATCTTCCCAGTTTGCAACACTTCTTTGATATCTTAACCATCCTAGCATTCCTTTCCATAATCTTTGTGAGTATGGACATTCAAAAAAACAAGTAATCATGTGTTTCTTCTATATCTCTTTCACACAATACACATGATTGAGGCACCTGAATTCCCCATTTTGCCAACCTATCAACAGTAGCCAGCCTTCTTTGTATTGTCATCCATAAAATGAATTGATGCTTTGGCAGAATTCCAGTCAACATGACTAGTGATTTCCATTGGGCTTTAGGATACCTTGGAAGAGCATGTAGATAGGCCTTCTTAATACTGAATTTTTCATTCGGTGCAAAGGACTCTATGACTGTTAAGTCATTAAGCCACCATACTCTAGCAGTGAAAAAACATTCTACAATAAGATCCAAGATAATATGTTGCAAGCAATGGCTAACATCTTATTCACTTAAATTAAACTTTACCAGTATAAGTAATGATCTTAAAGGCCTTATGTCCGGTAAGCATACTACATTATAAACAAAAAAGTGCAAAAAAGAAAAAAAAGAAAAAAAGACAACACTTGCCAAAAGTCAAATGTTAATAAAAGGCCTAAAACTTTTAATTATATATAAATATATATTTTCAAAAGTTTAGGTCTCTTATTAAAATTTGACTTTAAGTTACTAATTTTATTGAGAGCTCCTTGTTTCTTCCCCGTTATCCCACATTGTCATAGCTTAACATTCACTTGTTTATATACACCAAACACCGATTTGGCACTAACGTTATTGTCGTAAAACATTATAGATGGACAGAAAATTTTATGTACTTGTCACAACCCAATTTAACCTCCAAAAGGTATCGTGACGGCACCTAGTCTCTATGACTAGGTAAGCCTAGAATTTGCGGAAAATAACAGAATCAATAAAATAAAGGCAGAAAGGATATCAAATAGATATAATGTAGCTGCTCAGCATATACAATTTTACTTCCCAAAATCCAGAATGTCACCATAGTCACAAGCTCTTTAACAAATATGGCTCTATACAATGAAACAGTGGGAAAATGTATAAGTCTTTCTATGCTTATGCTAGAGTAGAAGGGGACTCGTGGGATTCTGCGGACGGGGCAGAATTACCTCGCGGTCTCCTGGCTGCTGGTAGACAACTTCTAGCCACGATACTGAGTGCTGGTACCTGGATCTGCACATGGGGAAAACATGCGCAGGAAAGGGCGTGAGTACTCCACATTCGATACTCCGTAAGTGCCAAGCCTAACCCCAGTCAAGTAGTGACGAGGTCAGGTTGAGGCCCTACTGAGTTTATAAAACAAGTCAATATATAATTTTAAAACAGTGAGAGACAGACAAGCAATGATAATCAGGTTTAACGAAAATGGAAAGATTTAATAACATAAAGAGAGCCCTCGGCTCAGCACAGCATATATTTCAACAATAAATATGCAATGCAGTACACGGGAAAAGCTACCGGATCTCAGCCCATAGTCCCAATTTAAATATGCTATGCAGTACAGGCCGAAAACTCCTGGATCTCTGTCCGTAGTCCAAATTTAAATATGCATCTCAGTACAGGGAAAAAGCTCACGGATCTCGGTCCGTAGTCCCAATTTAAATATGAATGCAGTACAGGAGGAAAGCTCCCGGATCTCGGTCCGTAGTCACAATTTAAATATGCAAAGCAGAAGTACGTCAATTATGGCTCAACTAAACAGCCCAGGAAGAATGATAGGTAAGAATAGAGTAAAACTGCCTAAGCATGATGTGACTAGTAGCAAATAAGGGGAAATCAAGTCAGAACATGTAGGCATGCTTACACTTAGGCTATCTACCCAATTAAGATAAAAAACAGTAATATATGAATGAAAATGAGCGTATTCATGGGAGAAAAATAGGAGTTAAGCAACAATGACCCCTGTACGCACTCGTCACCTCGCGTACACGGAGTCCACATAACAAAATCAATATAAAAATCCCTAAGGGAAGATCCTCAACACAGAATTAGGCAAGCCATTTACCTGGACTACGCTAATCAACTCAATACCAAGCTCTTGCCATGAGTATCGGATTCCGGGTGCCCCAAACCTATTCAAATCGATTGCACGGTATAAATATCACTTTAAGGGAACAAGATAGCTAATTATTATAAGCTAGTACGCGAATTTAGAAAATTCGCCCAAAAAGTCCCTCAGGCCCATGTCTCGAAATCGGGTAAAATTTATATTTTCCGGACACCCATTCACTCACGAGTCTAACCATATAAGAATCTCTCAAATCGGAGGTCAAATACCCAACCAAAACTCAATAACTCGGTCTATGAAGTTCATCCCATTTTTCCCATAATTTTCGAAATTAAAGGTTGAATTTAAGATTGGAATCATGGAATATGATCTATAGGGGATAGAAATCACTTACCCAAGTTATTGAGTTTTGGNGCAAGCCATTTACCTGGACTACGCTAATCAACTCAATACCAAGCTCTTGCCATGAGTATCGGATTCCGGGTGCCCCAAACCTATTCAAATCGATTGCACGGTATAAATATCACTTTAAGGGAACAAGATAGCTAATTATTATAAGCTAGTACGCGAATTTAGAAAATTCGCCCAAAAAGTCCCTCAGGCCCATGTCTCGAAATCGGGTAAAATTTATATTTTCCGGACACCCATTCACTCACGAGTCTAACCATATAAGAATCTCTCAAATCGGAGGTCAAATACCCAACCAAAACTCAATAACTCGGTCTATGAAGTTCATCCCATTTTTCCCATAATTTTCGAAATTAAAGGTTGAATTTAAGATTGGAATCATGGAATATGATCTATAGGGGATAGAAATCACTTACCCAAGTTACCCAGATGCAAAAGTCTTCAAAAATTGCCCTTCCCGAGCTCTCAAATTCGAAAAATATGAAAATGGCATAAACCCTCGGATTTGGGGCTTTAATATTCTGCCCAGGCATTTGCCTTATGCGATCGCGTACAATGAGTAGCGATCGTGGAGGGTAATGAAACACGCGCCTGAATTTCCTTCATCGTGATCGCGATTAAAGGTCTGCGATCGCGGACCTTCTGATCCTACAGCAATGCAATCGCGTCTGAGGCCACGCGACCGCATAGAGTAAAACACTGCACCTCCCCCAGCCTCAGTATACCTTACGCGATCGCGATCATGGGCGTGCGATCGCGGAGACCAACTGGCCAGAACAATGAGATCACGGCTGGACTTCTGCGATCGCGAAGCACAATTTCTGACCACCCCCATCTAACACTACGCGATCGCGGACTGATTCACACGATCGCAGAGAACACTTATCTGCTGTTGTAAAACCAGAAAACCAGCAAAGGACTTAGGCCAAATATGCCCGTTTGGGCATCCGAAACACACCTGAGGCCCTCGGGACCTCAACCAAACCTACCAACCAACCCTAATACCTCACTCAAACCCTGTCGAGCCTTAAAAACACACCTCATAACATCAAAATCATCAAATATGCATAGATTCAAGCCTAAGAACTTAGGAAATTTCTAGAATTCACATCTGATGTCGAAACACGTCTAAACGCATCCGAATGACCTCAAATTTTGCACACAGGTCATAAACGACATTAAGGACCTGTTGTCGCTCTCGAAATTCCATTCCGATTCCGATATCAAAACTTTATCTATCGGCCGAAATCGCCGAACTTCTAGCTTTCGCCAATTCAAGCCTAAATTCACACCCGACCTCGAAAACACATTCCGAGCACGCTCCTAACCCCGAAATCACCCAACGGAGCTAACAGAGTCGATGGAATTCTATTCCGGATCCGTCTTCATATAGCTCTAGCTACGGCCAGATTTCTAAAGCTAAAATCCACATTTATGGACTATGTGTCCAAAATCACCACGGATTTCATCACTCAACACACCGACAGGTTCCAATAACATAAATAGACATGAGAGAAGCGGTAAATAGGGGTTCGGGACGCAAATTCTTAAAACGACCGATCGGGTCGTTACAGTACTTGTAAGTTTACACATTTAAGCCTTTTCTAATATATTTCAATTAATTGTTTGTTTATTAGTTACAGATAATTGAACACCATCCTCTCTGTTTTGCTTACTCTGCTAGTTATTTTATTATTATGTTTGTTTTAATTTAGCTTTGACTCTTGTTCATTTCTTCCATATTTTATTTTAATTTTCATTTTTCTTATTTTCTAATTATTGTTATTCAGCATCTTTTGCTTTAGCACCGGCTGTCTTTGGTTGATCTACTGAAACTGAAGTATGTTTTTGCTTGAATGTTTAGGTCTTGATTTTCTGTTTCATTCATTTTCTTTTATTTCATGGATTTCAATCTACTTCGAATTAGTAATACATAGATAAAATAAAAAGTGTCAAGAGAGATATCACAAGTGTCAAGAGAGAAGTACATACCATTGGTTCTAAGTCGTTTGGTAGGATGCATCAGAGAAAATAATGCATGCATTATCTTTTGATGTTACTAATTCATTGTTTAATATATTTTTTTAACTTATGTATTATTAATGTTAGTATTAGTTATACAACCTATATGGTATTATCATATGTACAACTAATACATAGCAAATTATGGTATTAGCAATACCAAGGCTATTAATTCATGCATAAGCATGACCAAAGACAAAATTGTCCTTAAAGTCCTTTAAAGCTAAAGAATATG
The DNA here is from genome assembly GCA_005239525.1 of Nicotiana knightiana. Taxonomy (NCBI): domain Eukaryota; kingdom Viridiplantae; phylum Streptophyta; class Magnoliopsida; order Solanales; family Solanaceae; genus Nicotiana; species Nicotiana knightiana. The sequence continues at coordinate 6,478 of ML369611.1, forward strand.
GAATGCATTTTGTAAATAACTAATTTTCTTAAAAATTATGTAATGCATTTTAATGTTTAATATACCATACCAAACAGTGAATAAGAAATAATCTCTACATAACTAATATTTGCACTATTAACCCCTACATTATTAATACACATTATTGAGCATTACTCAAATGTCTCTTTCTAACACCAAACACACTAAAATTCGGTTCGTTTGGACTGAAAAAGGCATGTTTCGGAATTTAGACAAGTTGTGGGAGAAATTTTTACACCTTATTTTCGAAATAAACGTTATAGTAATTCATTAGAAATTGTAGTTTGACGTGATAGAAATGATGAGACACTTGCGTCAGTTTGTGAAAGTAATCCAAGTCATTGTCCTACAGTAATAGGGAATAGTATCTAACGGACAAACAGAAAAGGCTTTAGGTGTCAATACATGATAATGTTTCTTGAAGTGATATCATACTTTCTCAAATTTATTTTGAAAAATTTAATTTGGATGAAATTTGATTTGAAGATAAAAATATGTTTGAACATCAATATTTAAAATATATTTTTCAAATTTATTTTGAAAAAACATGAAACATGATTTATACTCACAAGTTCTAAAAACTATCATAAATACCCAACAATAACATTATCAATAACATTTATTATATTATCACAAATCATAATCCTGAACATAAATAAATTTGGTACAAAATTATCATTTTTATAATGAACTACATGATACACTATCAGATGACCAAAAAGACGAAGCAACATTGTTACAAAATAATAAAGGGTGGACTCTTTTATAAAATACAAAAGTTTTGGGTAATTTTTATAAAATACAATAGTGATATTTTGGCCCAAAATCAGCTATTGGGATTTGAGATTTGGGAGTTGAAATTTTGCCAAAATGTAGGCAAAATCTATGGCCAGACATATGTTTTTCAAATAAAACCCAAATTTATTTTGACAAATCTATGACCAAACGGGTCCTTAGTCTAACAACGGCATTAATTACGTCGAAGATAAATTATTAAAAGTTCACAACATATATTTAAATACTATTTTCTTTGTTTCATTTTGTTTGAACTTGGTTAGAAAAACATAAACTTTAAGAAAAAAATAAATACTTTTGAAACTTGTAATTTTAAATAAAACCTTCTTTTTGTAGCAATAAAATTTAATAAAAAATTTAAAAATAAATTATTTTTAAATTTTTAAAAGTGGCATTCTCTTCAAAAAAAAAAAGTATACCATAAATGAAACAAGGGTCAAGGAGGTGTTATTTTGGCCTTTTGTTTCTATATCCCAAGCTTGATTATAAGATGAGATATGGCGTGATCTATAGGTCACGGTTTCGAATCATAGTATTACTAATGTTTCTATTTCATATTCTTGGAGTGCGTTCAAATTCTACAAAAATACGGAATACTTTGTATACTGAATTACCTTTTTGATATTTTTATATCGGGGTCGGATTTCGATTCCGAAAGTTGAAAAAGGTTTGTAATGTTGAATGTGACTTGTGTGCAAAATTTGGGGTCAATCGGACGTGATTTGATAGGTTTCGGCATCGAATGTAGAAGTTGGAAATTTCAAGGTTCATAAAGATTGAATTGAGTTGCGATCCATTTTTCTGATGTTATTCGATGTGATTTGATGCCTCGATCAGGTCCGTGTGATGTTGTGGGACTGAGTTGTGTGATTAGACGGGGTCCTGAGGGCTTTGGGTGTGTTTCGGGGTGGTTTCGGATCGTTTCCTCAAGGTTTGCTGTTGCTGGTTTCTGGTGCAGCTGGTGTGCATTGCGATCGCGGTTGTTGGTATGCGATCGCGAAGAGGAAAAATTGGAGGCTGTTGGGATTGGCTTATGCGAACGCGGGGAGTGGAGTGCGATCGCGAAGGTATAGGGAAGCTGGCCTTCGCGAAAACATTTGGAGGATTGCGAACGCAAAGAGTAGGATTTTGGGACTGAATTTCCGGGCTTCGCAAACGCGGGGGCACAGACGCGTTCGCGAAGAAGGGCAGTGCTGGGTCTTGAAGTATTTTAAAAGACGGGATTTGGCCGTTTCTATTCATTTTTTCTCTTGGTTGGGCGATTTTTGGAGAGCTTCAAGTGGGGATTTTCGTCATCTATGTCAATGGAAGTTGTTTCTACTCAATACAAGTTAAATACAAGGTTTGTATACAGATTTGGTTATGGAAATTAGTAGAAATTTGGGATTTTGAAGAAAGACCTAGAATGTGTATTTTGGGATTTTGACTACAAAGTTGGGCATGAAATTGAAAGAGAATTATATATTTGAGTTCGTAAGGTTATAGGTAATCTTTATCTTCTAAAATATTGGAATTCGGGCACGTGGGCCCGAGGGAAATTTTGTCAACTTTCCGAGCGGAGTTGGGAATTTATATAAATTGAATTGTTATAAGTATTAGAGTATATTTTCATTGGTTTGCCCGTTATTTGGATAGTTTTGGGCGTGGTGCATCAATGTGAGTCGTCGGAAGGGCTTGGAGGCCGGTTATGAACTTTCGGAGCAAAATAAGTTTCCTTTCTAACCTTGTAAGAGGGAATTGTCCCCATAGGTGAAATAATAAAATATGTGCTACTGTGTGTGGGGGCTAGGTACGTACGAGGTGACGAGAGTCTGTGCGTAGCTACTATTATGCTTATGTCCGGGTAGTCTAGAACCCAAAAGCATGTTTTGTTTGTCGTACTTGTAACTTTACTGACGAATTTAAAAATGTTTAAACCTTATCGAACTTGACAAATAAATTTCTAGAAAAGATTTAAATATTATCTTTATGACCATTAAAAGAGAAATTGTCATTTTCTTGGGTAATTGTTTTCACTATATAGTCGGGGTGGACTGTTTGAATGTGTATGCTTATGTGTGATCGCTTCGCAATTTATATTCTGCGAGTGGGGTGATTTATTCCACTACTCTCATGGGAGTGAGCCGTACGCCACGGCAAGTTAATAGATGCATCTATGGTTCGTGTCGTTCGACCCTTCGGCAGTGCACAATTTACATTTATGTTGGTTCGGGCTGTTTGACCCTCGGCATTTCCTGCGCATGATATTTGCTGGATACCATCTATGATTTGAACTGTTTAATTGCCTTAAGATATGAGTTGTTAGCCGAGATGACGGAAACTGGAATTTATAACTTATGGAAGAAGTTGTCATTTCCTGCTGTTATATATTATTTGATAATAATATCCATGTTTGACATCACACTTGATTATATTAATTTGACCTCTAGTATGTGTCAAAGTCGACCTCTAGTCACTACCTCTTCGAGGTTAGGCAGGATACTTACTGGGTACACGTTGTTTTCGTACTCATGCTACACTTGTTGTACATTTTGTTGCACGGGTACATGTATGTCTAGTGGACCCCCTTGGCGTCGTGGCATGGTTGATATGAGGATTTGGGTGAGCTGCACCTCTCGAGATGACCCGCAGCCAGTAGAGTCTCCTTCAGCGTATGAGTTGTACTTTCTTTACTGTCCCATTTGTATTCTGGACGGTTATTGTATTTCATTTGATTTTTCTTAGAAATTGCTCATGCACTTATGACACCGGGTTCTGGGATGTATTTGCTAATTGAGGTGTTAAAACCTTATTATTTACTCAGTAATTTTTTATCGATTTTTATATAATGAAATGAAAAGTAACGATTTCAAAATAATAAAATAGGAACTTAATTAACTAATGAGTGTTGGCTTGCCTGACTGTGGTGTCCGGCGCCATCACGACCTTAATGGATTTTTGGGTCGTGACAAGGTGGTATCAGCACTAGGTTCCCTTAGGTCTCACGAGTCATGAGCAAGTTTACTAGAGTCTTGCGGATCGGTACGGAGACGTTTGTACTTATCTTCGAGAGGCTATAGGGCTGTTAGGAGTAGTTCACTTCTTGATTCCTTATCGTGAGGTTTGATTCCTTTGAGGCTTATGCCTACGTTTCTTCTTACTCAATCTTACACGTCGTGAAGCGCTTGTTATAAATCGAGAATTTGAGGAATTGTAATGGTACTACAGATATGGTGCGTGATGTTTTTCCATGCATAGTTGGTTAGGGCTATTGTCGTTGCTCTACGGGAGGATATTATGTTGTTTTAGCTCAGTAGTTGTGTTTCTGAGAGCTTTGAGGCTATGCTCAGGTTGTTGTGATGCTTATGATTGGTTATCGCATGGAATTGATATGATGATAGGATGATTGCCCATATGTCGAGGAAATGAATGACTTGATAGGAGTTCTACTCGGAGCGTGATTTCGAGATTTCAGTATTTTATTTCCGGCGGAGGAAAGACAATTGGACTATAAATGATCAGGTTCGGGTTGATAGAGTAATGAGAATGGGTGTTTTCAAGTGAGGTGGAATCTTCATTTGTGATGTGGCATCGTCATCTTTGATCGAATAGGATGTGTTAAGTTCGGTGGTGCTATGATTTCTTCGGTTGCATGGGTCAGAGTAATGTGAAGTAGTATTGAAGAAGCGGCTGTCAGAGATCGTGGTGTACGGTGGTTCAGGATTGAATAAGTATTTCTAATGTAGGCGGCTCGAGGAAGATGATCTTCAGAGAGTTTTGAATTTGTGGTGATCTTCTGGTTTAAGTGCTACAGAGAATGATATTTATTTGAGGCAACAAGTGGGCAGCATACAATGAGGAAAGACATGTGGGAAGTGTCAGGCAATGGTTAAATTTCTAAAAGGCCAGGTGTAAGAAGCATAAGTCGATTAGTTGCTTAAAGGAGTGAGTTTGACAAAAATGGGAGAGTGGTAGCGTAGCATATGAGTTCTGTGGTAAGATAGCGGCACATCTTAAGGAGAAGTTTGGAGCAATTTGAGAATTTTAGTGGACGGTGATTGGGTCCACGGGCTTAAATTGAAATACTGGCTATTTCGGCGGAAGATTGGATATAACAGAGAGGAGTTGTTCGATATGAATAAGGATGCAGCATAGCTGTGAATTAGAAGATATTGTCGCGCATTTAGTAGATGTCCATAAGGAGCGAACGGACTGGTAAAGTTGGTAAATGAGAACGGGTGTAGGATGGGGTATTGATATCGCAGAGATTGTGCACTACAGTGTCGTTGGAAGGTGTCAGTTGGTAATTTTCGTAGGTAGGTTATCTTCTGTGAGCAGGTCAGTGGTTGTGTGGTTGGCAGAGTTTTCGCGAGGGATTTTTCTAACTAGTCAGCAATAGGTCGGATATGAGAATGTGGTTAATGACTCAGAGTGCTTGTAAAATGCTAACGGAAGGATTTCAAGGAATTTGACGAGTTGGTTATGCAGGATCATGTCAACAATGAAGGAAGATTCTTGGTGAGTTCCAGATTTGTGTAATAGCGGCTTCAGGCTAAGTGGGAGAGTTCCACCGCCTACGATTGGGTTGCATGGGTATCTACTGACGAAAATTTTGGTCATCGGCATATTAGTGGGTTATTACAGCTAGGGGAAGAATACATGAGTAGTAATTGAGCATAGGATTTGATAAATTTATTCAGGATTTATATTTAGTACAGAGGTAATTTGCAAGGGAAGTGATTCAGTCAGGTGCTTATTCAAGATGGGTGTTCAGGCACCAGCGAAACCGTGGAGTTGATTATATTCGGAACCAAGCCAGAGTGGGTGACTCTCAACAGCGGTCCTAGTAGATTCAAAGGTTAGAATGTGGTGTCTAAGGATTTCAAGCCCACAGTATGGTTAAGAATCGAGCTTTCGCAGCAGAATTTTGAGAAAGAGAATATGGTTGGAGTGTTCGTTATCTTCGGCGTGCAGAGTAGCATTTGGAGGAAAAAAGTAGAAAATGACTTCGGGTTCATAGAAGGGTTATCATAATGGGTATACCGGTCGAAGATGTGAATATAAGTGCAAGGAGAGCATGAAATGGTTCATGGGCTTGGAGACAAAGTAGTCTCGTGGAATGGAATCACTCGAAGTGAGTGCGAATTGAGTTTATATGTGTTGATTTGGAGTTATCATCATTCCTAAGGTGAGTGCGAATTGGATTAAGGTATAAGATGGGTCGTGTTATATGAGCTTATGGAAGGTTTAATTGAATCTCATTGCGGTATTGTGGCGGTATTAGCGTATGGGCATTGTGAGTTATTGTTCATCTTGATCTATGGCTTGAGCAAAGTGAGGGGAGTCTGTTGTCGACAAGTTGATCGCGAGGCTAAGTGTTCTATCAGTTTCAATTTGGGGTATTCGGGTGAATAATTTATGTCCTGCAGAGGTGGAGTTTGAGAATGACGCGAGTAATGGAAATTTGGAAAAGCGTAGGCGAATCCCGGAAGGATTATGGTGGCATAGGCTATTACCTGAGGATTTTCATGTTTTGTGATTGTGAGAATTCACTCGTGTGTCGTTATGGTTCTCTTAAATTGAATTAAGTAAAAGGTTTCTATGTGATAAAGTGTTCGCCCTAATAGTGGTTCAGGAGTTATGATGGAATTCTTGTGCTATTTCATATTGGCATGTTAGGTGCAGTGAGAAGTATGGAATTTGAGGCAAGGATCAAGGTTGCGGTTCGATGTTGACAAGGATTTCCCGATCTCGGATGAGAAAGGAAAGGGATTTCGATGTTTAGAGTAAGCCGGTATCGTCTTCAGCGTCACCTGAGATCGATGGTGGTGTGAGAGGCTTTGCGTTCTGGTTGCAGGTTTCTTGGTTGGCTTTACAGCATTAGTGTGATCGGCAGTGTGGATGTGCAGACTTGTTACCTTGTGTGGAAGGTCGTGGGAGCGTGACCACGGGAAGATCGTATGAGTGTGACATGTAGTCACTTAATTGATTGAAGATTCAGCCCAAATATAAAGAAGTATAATATTGTTTATTTGAGAGTTTATGCCTGGAGGGCGCTCGGTTCATTTGGTTGCGGATGTAGGGGTTTTGCTCCGGCTATGATGGTTGTTCTTGCGTTTTATGAGGAAAAGTGGGTTATTATGAACCCAGGTAAGGCTATTAGCCTAGTTCGGTGCAAGCGGAATCGGCTCGAAGGTTGTGAAGGGATTTAAATATGATTATGGGCTCCATGTGAGTCAGAGGTGTTCGTTTCAGTATGGCGCTTCTCTCGGAGGGATACTAGAACATCATATGTTGTTCCATCTTCGTTCATTTCAGGTAATATTCTGTTGTGCAGTGTGAGTTGTGAAGACGGCTTGATAATTTCTTATGTGTTGAGATTTCGCGTAGTGATGATGATGTGTGAGCAGGATAGCTCTTGAATTCAGAGTATATATATCGCTATATATAGCACCTCAGTTGTGCTTGAGTTTTGTAGCGTATGGCTCTATCAGTCTCCCAGGATGGTATTATGCACTTAGCGTGCTTGTGATTGATATTCGATATTTTGTGGTAATGAGCAATTTAGCTCAGTCTGTATCTCCTTATGTAAATTTTATGTGTGGATCGGGTTGCACGTCGCAACAGTGTGATGTTGAGTAAGGTTCCCCATATTTATTTTCTTGGGTTTTGCTTCCTATTTTCTGAGGAAGGTCCATATTAGTTGTGTGAGTTGAGTAGTCCCTTCTTGAGTCATTTCTTTATGTATCATGTTCGAGTTATGGCCTATTGGCGCATTGTGGCATCATGTGAGACTGTTGGTCATTTCTGGGGTGACTTGTTGTCTGAGCAGTTCATACTGGGTGAGACAAGATTATTGGATCAGGGATCAGTGCGATAAGATTATGTGAAGTATATTAAAGGACAAATACCATTATTTGGTTCGTAATGAGGTGATGATTCTAATCAAGAGGAGAGATTCAATGATTTGTTGACTCTGCAGTTGGTTATATATTTCTACACATATCCTCCTTTGTGGTGGTATCATAAGCGTTATAGCAGAACCTATATATAAGTCATGAGGTGCATTGGGAGCATCGGATTCGTGGAATGTTGGCTATTAAGGTCAGGGAATGTCGTAATGGTTAAATGATGAGTTATGCGGTGAATGGTGCTAATTCAGCGGAGGCATGCAATCATATTTTGGTACCTCGTGTAGTGATTAATTCGGTGTTCATATATTGGAAACAGGCCTGGTAGAGGATTTCGGGTGTTGGAACTGGGTTCTGAGCTTATTTTATGGATAAACGAAGATATCTTCGGATTTGATCGAGCTAATGCGCTCAGCTGAGTGGTGGCAACACAGGTAGGTGCACGAAGTGTTAAACGGTGATTTCAGATAACTCCAGAGCAGTTCTTAGCACGTTTGAGGACGAACGTATGTTTAAGTAGGAGAGAATGTAACGACCCGACCGGTCGTTTTGAGCTCTAGCGTGTCGTTTGGCGGTTTAAGTCCATGAGCAGCATCATTTCAGATATCATGACTTGTAGTCGTGGTCAGAATTGAATTTCGAAAAGTTTGGAGTCGAATTGGAAAGAAAGTTCTCATTTCGGAAGCCTTAAGTTGGAAGAATTGACTAAGATTGGATTTTTGAGTAAGCAACCTCAGAATCAGGATTTGAAGGTTCCAGCAGGTTCGTATGATGATTTCGCACTTGGGCGTATGTTCGGAGCGGGTTTTGGATGACCCGGGAGCATTTCGGCGCATATTGTGGAAGTTAGTATTTTGGAAGAAATTTCATAAGTCTGGGTTGAAGTGCATTTTAGTGTTATTGATGTCCGTTTGGGATTCCGAGTCTGGGAATAGCTCCGTATGGTGATTCTGGTGTTAGGAGCGCGATCGGAAGTGAATTCAGAGGTCCGTAAGTCATTTTGGAGTCATTTGGCTAAAGATAGAAAATTTGAAGGTTTTGAGGAATTGAACCGGAAGTGATAATTTTGATATCTGGGTTGGATTCCGATTCCGAAAGTTGGAACATGTCTAAAATGTTGAATGTTTATGCGCAAAATTTGGGGTCAATCTGACGTGATTTGATAGGTTTCGGCATCGAATGTAGAAGTTGAAAATTTTTCAAAGTTCATAAAGATTGAATTGAGTTGCAATCCATTGATTCGATGTTATTAGATGTGATTTGAGGCCTCGAGCAGGTCCGTGTGATGTTGTGGGTCTGGGTTGTGTGATTAGACGGGGTCTAGAGGGCCTCGGGTGTGTTTCGGGGTGGTTTCGGATCATTTCCCCATGGTTTGCTGCTACTGGTTTCTGGTGCAGCTGGTGTGCATTGCAATCGTGGTCGTTGGTATGCGATCGCAAAGAGGAAAAATTGGAGGCTGCTGGGATTGGCTTATGCGAACGCGGGGAGGGGAGTGCGATCGCGAAGGTATAGGGAAGCTGGCCTTCGCGAACGCGTTTGGAGTATTGCGAACGCAAAGAGTAAAATTTTGGGCCTGAATTTCTGAGCTTCGCGAACACGGGGGCACAGACATGTTCGCGAAGAAGGGCAGTGCTGGGCAGTGAAGTGTTTTAAAAGACGGGATTTGGCCGTTTCTTTTCATTTTTTCTCTTGGTTGGGCGATTTTTGGAGAGCTTCAAGTGGGGATTTTAGTCATCTATGTCAAGGTAAGTTGTTTCTACTCAATACAAGTTAAATACAAGGTTTGTATATAGATTTGGTCATGGAAATTAGTAGAAATTTGGAATTTTGAAGAAAGACCTAGAATGTGTATTTTTGGATTTTGACCACGAATTTGGGCATGAAATTGAAAGAGAATTATATATTTGAGTTCGTAAAGTTATGGATAATCTTTATCTTCAAAAAATTTCGGAATCCGAATATGTGGGCCCGAGGGCAATTTTGTCAACTTTCCGAGGTGAGTTGGAAATTTATATAAATTGAACTGTTATAAGTATTAGAGTATATTTTCGTTGGTTTGCCCGTTATTTGGATAGTTTTGGGCGTGGTGCATCAATATGAGTCGTCGGAAGGGCTTGGAGGCTAGTTATGAATCTTCGAAGCGAGGTAAGTTTCCTTTCTAACCTTGTAAGAGGAAATTGTCCCCATAGGTGAAATAATTAAATATGTGCTACTGTGTGTGGGGGCTACGTACGTACGAGGTGACAAGAGTCCATGCGTAGCTACTATTATGCTTATGTTCGGGTAGTCTAGGACCCAAAAGCATGTTTTATTTTCCGTACTTGTAACTTTACTGACGAATTTAAAAAAAATTAAACCTTATCGAACTTGGCAAATGAATTTCTAGAAAAGATTTAAATACTATCTTTGTGACCATTAAAAGAGAAATTTTCATTTTCTAGGGTAATTGTTTTCCCGATATAGTCGAGGTGGACTATTTGAATGTGTATGCTTATGTGTGACCGCTTCACAATTTATATTCCGCAAGCAGGGTGATTTCTTCCACTACTCTCATGGGAGCGGACCATACTCTACGGCAGGTTAATAGATGCATCTATGGTTCGCGCCGTTCGACCCTTCGGTAGTGCACAGTTTACATTTATGTTGGTTCGGATCGTTCGACCCTCGGCATTTCTTGCGCATGATATTTGTCGGATACCATCTGTGATTTGAACTGTTTAATTGCCTTAAGATATGAGTGGTTAACTGAGATGACGGAAACTGTGATTTATAATTTATGGAAGAAGTTGTCCTTTCCTGCTGATATATGTTATTTGATAGTAACATCCATGTTCGACATCACACTTAATTTTATTAGTTTGACCTCTGGTAAGTGTCCAAGTCGACCTCTCGTCACTACCTCTTCGAGGTTAGGCAGGATACTTACTAAGTACATGTTATTTTTGTACTCATGCTACACTTGTTGTGCATTTTGTTGCACAGGTACATGTATGTCTAGTGATCCCGCTTGGCGTCGTGGCATGGTTGATATGGGGACTTGAGTGAGTTGCACCTCTCGAGATGACCCGCACCCAGCAGAGTCTCCTTCAGCGTATTGAGTTGTACTTTATTTACTGTCCCGTTTGTATTCTGGACGGTTATTATATTTCATTTGGTTTTTTTAGAAATTACTCATGCACTTGTGACACCGGGTCCTGGGATGTATTTGCTAATTGAGGTGTTAAAACCTTGTTATTTACTTAGTAAATTTTTATTGATTTTTATATAATGAAATGAAAAGTAACGATTTCAAAATGATAAAATAGGAACTTAATTAACTAATGAGTGTTGGCTTGCCTGACTGTGGTGTCCGACGCCATCACGACCTTAATGGATTTTTGGGTCGTGATAAACGGGTTCAACTGAACTCATAACTTTTGATGCGGAGTAAAATTTTATATGTAAAAATTTATTTAAATTGCAAAAATATTAGATATGAACCCATAACTTTAAAAATATAATGGGTTCAATGCCAAAAACTTTAAAGTTGCACCCATAAGATTTAAATCCTGGATCCGCCATTGTCCCTACTAAGAAGACCATTCGGAGGGGCAATTGTAATGACCCGACCGATCGTTTTGAGAATTTAAGCTCCGTTCGGTGGCATAAGGCCTTGAGCAGCTTCACATTATGTATATAATTTTATACATAATATTATAATTTTATTTTCTAAACTTATGATTTATAAATATCCTCACATTATCTCTAATTTATTTCTATTATTATATATTTTTGGTTTTTTGATTTTATCTATTAGACTTGAGTTATGCGGACCTACTCATATTATGACTTTTCTTATCATAATATAAAAAGTTTTCTCATATCAAATTTAAATGAGTTTTATCGTTTTTTTCTATGATAAAAAATCTAAATTTTTTTCTCTATTTATTTTTTATTTTTGATATTATATTATTCAATACCTAATATTATTACATTATCATGTGGATTTTTATTAGCTTGTTTGAATTTAATATCTATTTCTACCACACTCATTCTAATATAATATAGATAAAAATTTAAAAACTTTCTCAAATTCAAATAAGTTTTATTATTCTATTATGTATAAAATTATATACATAANGATAAAAATTTAAAAACTTTCTCAAATTCAAATAAGTTTTATTATTCTATTTTCTAAATTTGACTGCATTTTCAAACAATTAAGTTATGCTTTCAAACTTAAACTAATTACACTCAATTCAAATATTATTCACAAAAAATATTTTCTTAATTTTTTGAACCCATTATATCTGAATGTTGTAATAATATTTACGTATAAAATATTCGTTTGCCCGATTTATCAATATTAATATGACATTATTATTCTTGTTATATAAATATTTTTTACTAATTATTTAAGTTTTTTCTTACCTTATAAATAATTTATATACTTTATGTAAGATCTTATTTTTCCACTTGAATTTATTTAATTTTAAACTTAATAAATCTTTAATATCTTAAGTAAATTTTTAATTTTATTTTAATTTACTCCAAAGTATAAATAGTTATAGGTTATCTCAATCTACATCTTTCTATATTTTTTTTATTTTTTCTATTACAATTTTATTTTCTAAACTTATGATTTATAAAATCCTCACATTATATCTAATTTATTTCTATTATTAAATATTTTTAGTTTTTGATTTTATCTATTAGACTTGAGTTACGTGGACCTATTCATATTAAGACTTTTCTTATCATAATATAAAAAACTTTCTCATATCAAATTTAAATAAGTTTTACCATTTTTTTATATGATAAAAAATCTAATTTTTTCTCTATTTATTTTTTATTTTTGATATTATATTATTCAATACATAATATTATTGCATTGTCATGTGGATTTTTATTAGCTTGTTTGAATTTAATATCTATTTCTACCTGTCATAACCCCAAATCTACACTGGTCGTGATGGTGTCTATCGTAGTACTAAGTTAGCCAATTTACTGAACATCAAATAAGGAACTTCCCATTTAAAACAACAATGCAATGTATCAAAATCTTGCACGTTTAGTATTTCAAAATATGCGGATAATCAAAGAAAAAAAATATCTGAACAAAAATCCCCAAAACCCGGAGTCAACAGTCATGAGCACTAAATGGAACACAGAATCCGATACAGTATTTCCTTAACACATCAAGTCTATCAAAATGTAAATATGCGACAAAAATGAGAGGAAGAAGGGTGGGGCTGCGAATACCGTGCAGCTACCTCACAATCTCCGACCAGCTCCACTGAGAACAATTGAGTCTCACTCGATCCGGGCACCTGGATCTGCACACAAGGTGCAGGGAGTAACGTGAGTACACCAACTCAGTAAGTAACAAATATAAATAAGGACATGAGTGCAGTGACGAGCTTTAAAGTCATGTAAAGATCATATAAGAAATATCAGTGGAAAACAGTAAATCAAGTCAGGAAATCTACGTTCAAAAAGTTTCATAAACTCCATTTTTCTCCCTTCCAATCTCATGTAAAGCATTTATTCAACATTTATCGTTTAGAGGCAGAAATACAAAGAAGAGTGAAAATAGTAGCTTCATAGTAATTAAGCCCCTTGGGCACAGTGTCACTCACATATAAAGCCTCTCAGACAAGACAAGCCTCTCAGTCACTCGTGACTCATCTCTCGTCAATCAGCACTCACGCTCAATGGGTATCATATAATAACCGTTGCGGCGTGCAACCCGATCCATCGCGTTCTCCTTCTTATGACGAGAGAGGCATCGAAATCCTTTCTATTGGTTCTTGTGTGGCAGCTGGTCTAGATGATGAAAGGCGGGCCGTTTTTTCGGGACCTATTCTCTTAATAGGCAGAAAAGCGAAATAGGAAAGGGGCCGAGCTGACCGTATTATTGAAAAGGAGTTATCCTCCTCAAAATCCTTCCCCTTTTGGTCGAGTTAGCTTAAGCCCGAATCCATCCTTACGGAAGAAGGTCACCCTCACCTGTCATCCAACATGGTTCGCACCAGTGTTATTTACTCGCTTAGTCCATCGCTGCTTGGCTTTAGGGGAAAATTAGTAAAGGTGCCCTACGCGAAACTAACTCTTCTAAAATCTGAAATGGGGAAGGATAAAGAAAGGAAGGACTAGTTATTCGATTGATTTACTTTGGGCTCGGGTCGATAGTAGCTGTGGTAGTAATTCCCCGGAGCCCAGCTACCGACCCGAGGCTCATCTTTGCCTCTTCTTGTTCAGGGTCCTCTAAAACCGCACAACCTCTTGTTCCTGCTCCTCTTTCTTCGCTTCGGGGACGGAGGTCCTACGGTAGGTAACAGCAGGCACAAGCATATATATATATATATATATATATATATATATATATATATATATATATATATATATATATAGTTGCGGCGTGCAGCCCGATCCATAAACTGTCACGACCCGAATTTGCCACTGTCGGGACCGTGATGGCGCCTAATGTTGAACCCGCTAGGCAAGTCAACGTGAATATTTAATTTACCTTATTCCTTTATTATTATCTAATAGCATGTGAAATACAACACTAACATAAATAAAAGTAAAAAAGGAATCAAGGTATATAAACTCAATTTAATGCCTTTATGAAATTCCACAAAAAACCAAATCCCAGAATTTTGGAGTCACAACTCACGGACTGTCTATGAATAATACATATAAAGGTCTGAATGAAATAAGTGTATCTGTTTCTGAAATAACTAGTGTCACACCTCTCTTTTGCCACGCAACCCTATTGCGAGGTTGAGTTAGAAGAGTTTTTCTAATTGAAGTAACATTTTGAAAAGGGATTATTTATTATTTAGAGTCGCCACTTGAAATTGAGTTTTGGCGTTCCAAGTCACCTTTTATTTGAATCCCCTTTCAAAAGGAAGGTTTGACTCCTAATTCATGGTCTACGAAAATAGAAAACTGAGTAAGGAATTCTATTGACCGAGGAGAAGGTGTAAGGCACCCCTCGAGTCCTGTGGGTTCTAGCACGGTCGCTCTTATTGACTAATGTAAGGCTTAAATTAATTTGTATCTATTCTTGTATTTCATTGATTATGTCTTATTTATTATGGCTTAATTAATTATTGTATTTTTATTTTAATATATTCACCTAGGTGCGGTACGCACACAAGGTATTCTTCTTTGAAGTTGGATGTTAAACCAAGTTACGGGAATGTACACATTGTTAAAACATAATTATTTTAAATCTAAAGGCATCGAGACGCGGAATGCGCACATGATCCTTTTATTATTTAAGCATATCAATCCAAGGTTCGGGTATGAACACATGGGCTAATATTTAAAGTACATATAAAGTTTTTTTTATTTAGTATTTTAGAGTTGTTTTATATTTATTTGTCCGACTTTATTGTGAAAGATTGGACCAAATTAGTTACGGAGCACAACGCCATGACCCATTAGTGTTATTTGTGTGCATTTAGCTAAACCAAACTCGACCTCTCACAATTTAACTATTCTGCTAGTTAACAAATGCATACCCTCTTTAAGAAACAAACTTGATAAAAATAAATTAAAAACTTAAATATGGAAATTATGTGAATGGAGATAACGACAACCAAGAAAGAACTACCAAATTATTAGGGAACTAACATTTTGCAATGCTCACATTTAAACAAAATACCCCAGCCTTTAAACTAATCATGAATCCAGCAAGAAAAAATTTTGGCAACCAACTTCAAACAAACAACCAAAAAAAAATCAAAGTTGAAGAAGTAGTCGGTAAGGAAAAAAAATGAACCTTTATTGTTGAATCTTATCAACATATACAGTAAAAGTGAATGTTCCAAAAATATCAAGTGAACGGAGCATCGGACAAAAGCATTCAAGCTAAAAAATAATACTTGAAACAAATCCAAGACACAAAAATGGAAATATAAAGATGAAGCCAACATTAATCAGAACCAACAAAACTATCTTTCATGTTGATGATGATAATTCGAATATTACCTTTTTTGTGAAGTGTTTTACAATAAAATCACAGTCACAATCTACTGATTTTCAAAGCTAACAATACTAACTTTTCTAGAACCTCGAACTCGAAACTGCCAACGAAATCTCGAACTTCGGCGTCGAATTAAATGATTTAACTAAACAGTTTCTTTTCAAGTAAATTTTTTACTCTAAACGAACCGTGCTCTTTTCTCTTAGTTGCTGAAATTTTTTTTTTTTTTAATTCCTCTCTTCCGTTTCAAGCCTTTTTTACTCTTTATCTATATGTGTGTATGTATGAGTTGAGGCTCCAGATGTGCAGGTGGTTGACACAAATATATGTGATCATGTGTGTGTGCCCGTCATTGTGTGGGAGTGGGAGTGTAGGATGAGATATATTAGGAGTGGGAGTGGAAGTGTAGGAGTGGGAGTGTAGGATGAGATATCGTGTGTGTGTGCCAGTCATTATGCAGGTGGTTGACACAAATAAAAAAAATTTCTTTGTTTTGTAGAAGATAAATAAAATTAAGAAGATAATAAGATTAATTAACATTTCTTACAATATTGGAAAACCATATATTTACATGTACTTTAAGTGATATTAAGAAAAATACTACTAACTTATTATAATTCTAATAAATAGAAAAATAAATAAACATGTATCCTAAGAATGTTAATATATTTTTTCTAGTTTTTAACTTTCTTAGATAAACCTATTAAGAATAAGATAAAAAATTTAAATATTAAGATTAGACCTAGAATAAATATGTACATCAAAATAGTATAGAATTTGGGTGTGGTCAAAAATTAGTTGTTCACAGCATGCCCCTCTTTGCTTGGAAACATGAAGAGTTTTTAGGCAAAGAAAAATGAACACGGTGACTAATTTTTGGCCTCACTATTATTTAAAAAGAAAAAGAAGATAAAAGAAAAAGGTGTGACCGAGCCTTGGTTTTTGGCAGCCTACATATCCCGGGTTATAAGGGAATCAGGTCACGTGTAGTTCAAGTGAAAGATGAGTTGATGGAGTATGCCTAGAGGGAGAGCCGAGCGAAGTTTTGTCGAGGTTCCGATCCGCGGTTCTGACTATTACATCAAAATGAAAAGAAAATTACATACTCTTGAAATATAAGAGTTATAAAATTCCTATCTAAATGCCGTCTGGAGTCTTGTCTTGATTCTTGACTTGTTTCTCCCATTGACTTTTGATTGAAACTTGATGCTCTCGATGTGACAGACTATGAAACATTCTCAAAGGCTTGTTTCTTGATCAGATGATGAGAAGATGGATCTTGACACTTTGTGTCTCTGCATGCATTATGTCCAAGCTGGTTGCGACTGGTATTGAGATCAAACGTTCCACTTTCTTTGGCAAGAGCTAAAATCTTTTTTTTTTGCACATCCAATCCCTGCTTTGCAGAAAAACCTACAAGCCATCACAAACAAACAAAACGAATAAAATTTTCTGTCCCAGTTTGCACTAGAAAATTTTTGTGAGTTATTGAAAACACATTAAACTATCTTAACTATTGCAAAAATGAATTGAAAAAGACTTTTTTTTTAATGTAGGGGATGTCGTACCCTATGTTAACAAGAAGGAAGGCAACCAAAGGATGTAGTACTTTGTGTTGACAATAAGATGATGCTTTTGGCTCTTTAAGATTCTACTAGGGAATGTAGTACCCTATGTAGGAAGAAAAGAATGCAACCAGGGGATGTAGTACCCTATGTTTGGAAATGAGATGAGGCTCGTGGTGCTCTGAGATGCTACTAGGGAATGTCGTACCCTATGTTGGAAAAAATAAATGCAACTAGGGGATGTAGTACCCTATGTCAGCAATAAGAAATGCAACCAGGGGATGTAGTATCCTGTGTTGGCAATGAGACGAGGCTCGTGGCGCTCTGAGATGCTACTAGGGAATGTTGTACCCTATGTTGGAAAAAAGAAATGCAACTAGGGGATGTAGTATTCTGTGTTGTCAATGAGACGAGGCTCGTGGTGCTCTGAGATGCTACTAGGGAATGTCGTACCTTATGTTTGCAACAAAATGACACTTGTGGTGCTCTGAAATGCTACTAAGGAATGTCGTACCCTATGTTGGCAAGAAGTAATGCAGCCAGGGGGTATAGTACCCTGTGTTGGCAATAAGATGAGGCTCATGGCTCACTGAGATTCTACTAGGGAATGTCGTACCCTATGTTGGCAAAAAGTAATGTAGTCAGGGGGTGTAGTACCCTGTGTTGGCAATAAGATGAGGCTCACGGCTCACTGAGATTCTACTAGCGAATGTCGTACCCTATGTAGGAAAATAGTAATGTGACCAGGGGATGTGGTACCCTGTGTTGAAGATAGGGTATTGATTCCCTATAATGAAACTAAGAATAACATGAGTACATGTATCTTAGGAGAAAACTAAGGATTTGAGAACTTCACTTGGTCATGTTCGTCTTTTAAAGAAGTGTTTCCTAAAATTGTTTTGTTCCTGTTCTGGAAAAAAACAATTTGTTAGTTTTAAAATGGTGGTCAGTTTGTGGCCTTGATTTATTGAGCGACTTGACCTTGCATCCATTACACTTGTTAGTAACACTGACTCTGTCGATGGTCGTACAAATTGCCGGGAGATTCTGTCATCACTTTATGGAGATCTTCTTTCTCAACATCAAAACCTGACTATTTTGCGCCTATCACCATTTGTGTTTATGGTGCAAACAACCTTGCTCCCAGAACAACTTTTAAATGAGTAACTTTTGTTGACCCTTGACACATTGTTCAGTCCTTCAAGCCTTTTGCTCGTCAGGAAAACTCAAAGATGGCTTTATGCCTTTGCTCATGTTGTTCATGACCAAAAAGTTTTGCTTCATATAACAGGGAAACTGTAACCAATTTTTCGGCCTTTTCTTTTCTTTGCTTTGACAAAATTAGACTAAAAGGAACTAAAAAAGAATAGTACGAAAGAAAACAAGAAGGTGAACTAATAGGTATTACAACTTAATCAAGAAGTGTACCTTTCAGAGAAGAAAAATAAAAATAAAAAGGACTTATCTGGAGGAATATGCTGACTTCAATAAACATGAAATGTACTTTGGACTGGATGCATGATCCATCTGAACCGTCTAATTCTCAAAATTCGTTATAAACTTCACTTTGAAACTGAGTTCTTTGTCTTAACCATGCTTTGCCGAGATATATGAAGGCCTAGATCGACCAACGATGCCTTTTGTGGGTTTTCACCAATTGCCCTCTCTCATTTGTCTTTCTCTCAACTCACTATCGCCTTATAGTGCCCGTGAGGGTTTTCACCAATAAGACTCTCTCATTTTATTTTTCATTCTTTACAATGGCTGAGGCATCACCGTAGTATACCGACTTAGCATCCTCGAAATTTGATCAGAAGGTCTTAGCAGGGAAGGGTAAAAAGAACTATTCAACTGAATTACAACTTTTGGAACCATTTTGACGGAAAAACCGTCGAAAAAATAAAATAAAAGCATGCCCCTGTTTCTTTGAATACTGGGGAAATGTGGATTTTTGTTTTAGTGTGACTGAACCCCAGAGTGAGGCTGCCTACGTATCCTTTCGGAATCAGGTCGGACGTAGTTCAATTAACATGAACTTGTTTTGATGATTTTCTTTTCTCTCTTTATTTTTTTGCTGATTTTTTTTTTTTGATTTTGTTGATTTTCATTTTTTTTCTAAGACCAAGTACACTGGTTCCAAAAGAGGGAAAAACAAAGAAATATAAACAAGGCTTCAAAGGGCTAACTAGGGTTGACCAGTGTTTGAGTGGCGAGAATGATAGCCTTTCATCATCCCAACCTGAGAATGCTAAGTGTAAAATCGCCCCCACAGAGGCATGTCAGACATAGTATCTCTTGACCGCATCTGCATTGACAGATATGTCAGTCACCTTTCCTTCAATATCTGCCAAGTGTAGAGCTCCTTTTGACAATATTTTCTTAACGAGGTAAGGACCTTGCCAATTCGGGGCGAACTTTCCTTTTGCTTCTTCCTGGTGCGGAAAGATACGTTTCAAAACAAGTTGTCCCGCCTCAAATTGTCTTGGGCGCACTTTTTTATTGTAAGCATGTTCCATTCTTTGTTGGTATAACTGACCAGAACAAACTGCCGCCAAATGCTTTTCATCAATTAAATTCAACTGTTCCAATCGGGACTTGACCCATTCAGTGCCTTCAATTCCTTCTTCAACAATGATTCGAAGAGAGGGAATCTCAACTTCCGCAGGTATGACCGCTTCAGTTCCATAAACCAATAAGTAAGGCATTGCGCCAACTGATGTACGGACAGTTGTCTGGTATCCCAAAAGAGCATAAGGCAGTTTCTCGTGCCATTGTCTAGACCCTTGGACCATCTTCCTAAGAATCTTCTTGATGTTCTTGTTCGCAGCTTCAACAACTCCATTATCTTTAGGCCGTAAGGAGTAGAATTGCGATGCTCCATTTTAAATTGTTCGCATACCTCCTTCATCAGATGACTATTCAAATTAGCAGCATTATCTTTAATAATGGTTTTTGGAATACCGAAACGACAGATGATGTTGGAGAGAACAACGTTTACTACTGCTTTCTTGGTAACCGCTTTCAATGTAATAGCTTCCACTCATTTGGTGAAGTAATCAATTGCAACCAAGATGAATCTGTGCCCATTTGAAGCTTTTGGCTCGATTGGGCCGATGACGTCCATTCCCCAAGCAACAAAGGGCCAAGGAGCCGACATAGGATATAATTCTGAAGGAGGCGAGTGAATCAAATCGATGTGAATCTGACACTGGTGGAATTTGCAAATAAAACTAAAGCAATCTCTCTTCATAGTAAGCCAATAATATCCTGCTCGAAGGATTTTCTTTGCTAGAACATACCCATTCATGTGCGGACCACAAACTCCCGAATGCACCTCATTCATAATGATTTCAGCTTCTTTGGCATCCACACATCTCAACAAATTCAAATCCGGAGTTCTTTTGTATAGGATTTCCCCACTCAAAAAGAAACCATTAGAGAGTCGCCTAATAGTTCTCTTTTGATCCCTATTAGCATGTTCCGGATATTCTCTTGTCTTCAGATATTGTTTAATATCACGGTACCATGGTTCACCATCTAGTTCTACTTCAATTGTATTGCAATAACCATGTTGATCCCGAATTTGAATTTCCAATGGGTCAATGTGAGTATTACCCGGATATGGAAGCATTGAGGCCAGGGTGGCTAAGGCATCCGCTAATTCATTGTGAAACCTGGGAATGTACCTGAACTCAATCCACTTGAACCTTTTGCTAAGATCTTCCACACATTGTCTATATGGAATGAGCTCGATATCTCGAGTCTCCCAATCACCTTGAGCCTGCCGAATAAGCAAATCTGAATCTCCCATCACCAACAGTTCATGCACATTTAGATTTATTGCCATGTTCAGACCCATGATGCAAGCTTCATATTCTGCCGTGTTGTTTGTACAGAAGAAACGAAGTCGCGCCGTGGCAGGGTAATGTTGCCCCGCAGGTGATACAAGAATTGCCCCAATCCCTACGCCTTTGATGTTGACCGCCCCATCAAAGTATAGTTTCCAAACCTGACTGTCATCTGGGACTGCTTCTTCAAATCAATTAACCTCTTCATCTGGGAAGTATGTGTTCAATGATTCATACTCATCATCAATGGGGTTTTCTGTCAAATGATCAGCCAAAGCTTGTGCCTTCATGGCTATACGAGTGACATAAACAATATCAAACTCTATGAGCAAGATTTGTCATTTTGTCAATCTGCCTGTTGGCATCGGCTTCTGAAAGATGTACTTCAGGGGATCCATTCGGGATATGAGGTAAGTTGTATAGGCCAATAGATAATGCCTAATCTTCTGGGCGACCCAACTTAAGGCGCAACATGTCATTTCCAAAAGAGTGTATTTGGCCTCATAAGTGGTGAACTTTTTGCTCAAATAATAGATTGCTTGTTCCTTTTTGCCTGTGGCATCATGTTGACCCAGAACACAACCAAAAGAACTATCCATTACTGACAGATATAAAAACAGAGGCCTACCAAGTTCCGGCGGGACCAAAACAGGGGGATTTGACAAGTATTCTTTGATCTTATCAAAAGCTTCTTGGCACTCATCTGTCCACTTGATAGATGCGTTCTGTTTTAACAACTTAAAAATAGGCTCACATGTGGTTGTAAGCTGCGCGATGAATCTACTGATGTAGTTCAACCTCCCGAGTAAACTCATGACTTCTTTTTTATTCTTAGGGGCAGGAAGTTATCGAATGGTATTTATCTTTGAGGGATCTAACTCAATGCCTCTTCGACTAACTATAAAACCCAAAAGCTTCCCAGAAGGAACTCCAAATGCACATTTGGCTGGGTTGAATTTGAGATTGTACCTTCGTAGCCTTTCAAAGAACTTTTTCAAGTTTTGCACGTGGTCATCTTGTGTTCTGGATTTAATGATCACATCATCAACATACACTTCAATCTCTTTGTGCATCATGTCATGGAATATGGTAGTCATGGCCCTCATGTAAGTTGCCCCTGCATTCTTCAAACCAAATGGCATGACTTTATAACAGTATGTTCCCCATGGAGTGGTGAAGGCGATCTTTTCTGCATATTCTTCATCCATCAGAATTTGGTGATATCCGGCATAACAATCCACAAAAGATTAGATCTCATGTTTAGCACAATTGTCAACAAGGATATGAATGTCAGGTAAGGGAAAGTTGTCTTTTGGTCTTGCTTTATTTAAATCCCTATAGTCAACACAAACTCTGATTTTCCCATCCTTCTTTGGCACTGGCACAACATTTGCTAACCATGTGGTATATCTGACGACCCTGACCACACTTGCATTTAGTTGCTTCATGATTTCTTCTTTAATATTATCACTCATGTCTGTCTTAAACTTCCTTTATTTTTGCTGGATTGGTGGAAAATTAGGATATATGAGAAGCTTATGAACCACTAAATCGGCACTCAAACTCGGCATATCATCATACGACCAAGCAAATATATCTTTTTACTCGAACAAAACTTGAATAATGGCATCTCTTGTTTTTTGTTCAGTATGAATGCTTATTTTTATTTCTCTGGTTTCTTCAGGACTTCCCAGATTAATTGCCTCAGTTTCATTTAAGTTAGGCTTAGTCTTATTCTCAAAATTGATCCAATTCCCTTCTTATTTCCTTTAAAGCCTCATCTTCATCATACTCAAGTTCTTGATTCATTATTTCGAGATTAGACAGCTTTTTAAGACCTGGGCATGAATTCCGTGTGCATGTCATGTTTTTAAAGCGAGCATTAACAAAATTGAAAATGATAAGAAATTAACAAAAATTAGGGAAATGAAAAAGACAGAATTTTACAATGAAACTGGAACTTCATTTCATTGAATTTGAACGGATAGAAGGATTAACATCAAAGCAAAGC
>ML369612.1:0-16195 GCA_005239525.1 Nicotiana knightiana
ACAATGAAAGACAGTGATTATGTGCTGGTGAGTTTGATTATTCCCAAATCTCATTTTGTCATTTTATTTTTCCTTTTTTGCCCCTTGAATTTTTCACATATAAATGATGGTTCAATTTAGCAAATGTTATTGTGCTTTGGGGCTAGATATACTAGCTCAGGTCAGCCATTTTTCTTCTCTCTCTCTTTATTTTTAAAATTTATTTTTGGTTTAGCAAATGTTTGGCCCCACTTTTTGCCTCATTTCTTTTTTAATGTTCATTTCTAGATTTCGATTTGAAAGCAACAAGTATCAATGTTTCAGTGTCTTATTGAGTTCGCAAAATTTATGCGTTTGATACGCAAAGCAGAAAGATGATTGCAAAAATGATATTTCTCATTTTTTTAATCTATAAACAATACCAGGGAATGTTTTCATGAAAAAACCCCTGACAATTTTTTTTTTCACATTTAAATCAGGGGTATTTACACATATAGCAGGTCATATTAATTATTTATCTTTTTAAGTTATATATATATATATATCGATTATACATTGATTACGCACAATTATACATATATAATAATGCATAAATTATACATTCACCGACTATTTTTAATTTAAGCGGTAGGATGAGCGGCTGTTTGGGTTAATTCTTCTTTAAAATAATTGGTCAAAAATAATTTCATTCATGATATGTATGTATGATAAGCTCCAAATCTGCTTTACTTACGAGTAGAGAGCTTAAGTGGTTAATTAATTTGTTAAACTCTTTAATTTGTTTTCCAGCTATGAACCCATTAATATTGAGGGGATTAATATTAATCCACCCATGAANTTATGATAAGCTCCAAATCTGCTTTACTTACGAGTAGAGAGCTTAAGTGGTTAATTAATTTGTTTTCCAGCTATGAACCCATTAATATTGAGGGGATTAATATTAATCCACCCATGAATTGTTAAATTTAAATAGCTCGTCGATATAATTACCTTTTGTATTCCACAGTATATGTTCAATCTGCACCCATCACAAAAGAAAAACAAAAAGGATACGAGCAAGAAGATAATTCAGAACCAAAGCTCTGAAGTTCAAGATGAAGGCAAAATGGGAAAGGACCAAGCCGGCTCTTCCAAGGAGACGTTACCTGAAAAACAAAAACAAAAACAAAAGGGTAATTTATACAGAATACAACTTTTTTTAAAGTAATTTAAAAGAATTAATATATATATATTCCTTCTCGTTAATTTGGTTGTGCATGATTTTCAGGTGATGATTTTGAGATCATTCTCTCTTATCTAATTTCACATTTTCAGGTGAGTTTGAAGTTACCATAGTCACTGGTGAAGATAGACTCCTCGATAATCTTGACTATAATGTCAATAGTGGCTCAAAACTTTTAACAAGAGATGAAAAAGAAAAAAAATACTATATCAAGCAAGGAATTCCGAGGAGTATAAAATTTCGTTCCATGACTAACCTTTACAAGGTGATTCACATTAATTCTTTTTTTTTTTTTGGAGGTTTGAACACGATATATATTAGATATATTTGCTTTTATCTTAGCTAAGAAGTTCTATAAAATAAATAAATTGTTAAACTAATTATTTATCTCATTAAGTTTCTTTGTTTTCTACAGTGTACTAATAGGCTCTCATCAGTTAAGGATGAATATAACTGGAGTCTCCCGATTGAAGAAAACCCAAATACAAGTATTTTCTCGACCAAAGAAGATTCAAGTATCAAAACCAATAAAAAGAATGCTGGTTATAAGAAAAAATGGAGAAACAATCAAAAAGGCGACGGAAAAAAGGATGACGCGACTTCTTCCACCTTCAAGATGGTAAAAATGTAAGTCTATTTGGTAATACTATAAAATCTTTTCCCATATGAAATGTATTAATTTTGTAAAAAAACAATTTACAAAACTATTTCAGTTCTCTAGATCATTAATTTTCCAGTTTGGATGACCATAAAAGTAGATAAAATTTGTAATGTATAGTAATGTATAGAGGCAAGAGTTATTTATTTTTGATATAAGTAATTTTCAGTTATATAATACTAAAATATTTTCCTCAAGAACATATTTTACAATTTTAGGTAGGTTGTACTTAAACAGAAAACGACTTTTTCTTGATTATTTATTATTTATTTATGGTTTTCTAACATTCTTAACTAATCTTCTGTTTAATTTATATGGTTGGTTTTTTTGTCATGATTGATGAACTAATGGACTCTCCAATTTTTTTCGTAATTAAAATTTTGAGATTTAATGTATATGTGATATTGCTATAGAGCACATTTAATTTGATGATAAGGTTATTAATCAACAAACAATAAATGAAAATTCTTACAAGATGAGATCAATTCAGAAGCGTGTATTTATTAGTTTTAAATATAGCAGGCAGAATTACATTGGCCTAATTCGGGACCTTAGTATAGATTTTGACTCTATCTGACAAACATATCAAGATAAAGAATAGGAAAGGGTCCTTAGATTTATTTGTGACATCTGAGGAGCCGTATGAGGTGAAATCTCACGTACGGTTCGGTAATAGAGAACGGACACAGTGATGTTATCATCGACTATAATTATCTAACAGTTTAAGTACAATTGATATAGTTTATTGACTCTTAGACTAATGTTTTTCATCCGTGTTGATTTACATGTTTAATTATTATATTCAGAAGATCTGTCGAAGATGGTGAAAGAGTAGGAAATACTGCAGAGACTACGTCTTCTCTAAACACTATCCGCAATCACAAGTGAAGAAATGGAAGCTGCAGATGACAACCACAACAATTTATTAAAAGTCAAATTTAGGTTGAAACTTTAACTTTTGCAAAATCAAATTACAAAAATGAACTTTCAATTTTAATCATTTCTTAGAATGTTGAATTGTATTCAATATATTTTCAATTTTAGATTTCGGTCCCCTTACAACCCCCCCTAAGCGGGAAATGGCAATCTTAGCGAAGAAGTGAGAATTTTGATCAAAGAAGGCTATTCAATATTGCTTGTTCAGTTGTTCTTTGTTAATTATGTCCCTTCACGAAGGCTTATTTTCAAAATTCATTTGATCTTTCTCGAGGAATAATATTTACAAGGTTTAACAAATAAATAAGTAAGATCAAAAGTAGAGTGGGTGTCAGAAAGCCCCTCAACATCACACGGGTCGTGGTGAGGACTGGGTGAGGACCTTGGTCCCCAGTAGTATTGGATCCCCTAAGGCAACGCCAGGCATGCCATTTGTATCAATCAGCTCGCCCTCCGCAGTCTGAGGAACCTCAGTCACAGCGTTCCCCACGCCCGCTACAGTCACAACAGCAATTCCTGGATCCACCATAATTGTGCTAGCAGTAGCACTCAACTCAACGATGCGGGGGCCCCATGCATCAGTCTGCACCCCAATAGAACGGGTCGGCAGGGTGTCATTAAAGACAACAATCAAGTGTGCAAAGTGAGACTGCATCCTCTGCTCCCTTGATCTGCTGCATCAGCCAGTGCGCGATCTCGAGCCTCTAACTCCAGTCTCAACTGGTGTATCTCACTCTCTATTGCCGTGAACCACGTATCTTTACTGCTCTGAACTCACTCCTCATTTGGGTCTGACACATCACAGATATCATGCAATGCTTCTTAAGTGCCAACTCTAATATCATCTCCAGGTCTGGCTAACTTATATTTGGCTAAGAGTGCGGTCAAGGTGTGCACAAAGTAAAGGTTGAGTTGTTGGTTACCTCGTTTTCGGCGCATCTGACTCCGCATCACCTCCCCAAGATTCACGGTTATATTCTCCATCAATGAGTATACCAAGAACACACGCTCCCAATATACAATCGATTTGTGTGTCGCTGACATCAACCTGTTACTCACCTAGTTCAACCAAGTCCTAGTTTCCCTAGTCATGCATCCCTTTCCTAGACCTCTGGTTTTGGTCCACGACGGCTCCGTCATTGGATCACTATTAGCTACAACATGTGATGCTCGTCTGGCTTCTTAAATTGCCGCAAATACTCATCATGAGATTGGAATGGAATACGGTAATTCTTATTTATTGCATCGGAAGAGATGTCACTCTTACGACCGAAGACCCAGACGATATCAACACCCCTTTATGGATCCCAATTAGCATATAATTCCTGTACAAGTGTCACATTCGCCTCACCCTTGGTCCCCGAGCAAAGTGTGTCCAACCGTACCTTTCAATCTTCTGCACGATGGGCAAGAAATCTTTCCTGACGGCCTCCAAATTCAACGGCCTCTCGAACAGAGCTGGGTTGACTTACTTTCCTTTAAGTGTCTTCCAATGTAGCCGTGCTTTCTTGCTAACAAAGTTCTTAG
The DNA here is from genome assembly GCA_005239525.1 of Nicotiana knightiana. NCBI lineage: Eukaryota > Viridiplantae > Streptophyta > Magnoliopsida > Solanales > Solanaceae > Nicotiana > Nicotiana knightiana. Next base: position 4,323 of record ML369612.1, read on the forward strand.
TCCACACTGAGTCATCCACTGGTTCACTAGGTTCACCATCACCCTCAAGTAAGGAAACCTCTACATACTCCTCTTCATCGGACTAGTCCTCCTCAGACTCAGGTTCCTTATCGACTTCAGCATTAGGTCATAGTACCTGGAAAGAGCCAAGAAACAACATGTTCACTCTGGCCACACCACGTCATAGTGGTGTGCGTCGTATCTCGCTTGTAGTATTGGAGCATATGTGCAAAAGACGAGTTACGAGTAAAACACTTTATACTCATCCCATATTAATTAGCATCATACAACACGTGAGGAAACCAACACGTAAGTCATGCCTAAGTTAGCTGCGGATGACACTTGTCTTAGAAAGAGCACAATTTGGTTCATAGGATACCCAACGGCTACCCCACACTTAAGATATGTTCGTATTGCCAGTTGAGTAGGTTAGCTACTCAGAATTCACGAAACACCACCAAAAATTTCATTCGGGCAATTCATCGAACACTTTATGTACACGACTTTTGTTAAGCTTCATTGTTTCAATTTGCCAGTAGTGTACCCTCCCAATTAGAGTGAGGTGGTGGGAATTTTAGTTTTTTCACCTCACTATGCATAACCACCAACAAATTTTAGAGCAAAATATGCTCCACCATTCAAAAATAATCATTAATCATCCAACCACATAAAAACAAAACACAACTAGAGAGAGAGAAAAGAAGAAAACAAAAACTAACTAACCTAAGGAACATCACATCACTGGATAGGACGAGAAAGAGAAAAAATGGAGAAAAAAACTCAAGGGGCTTAACTGGCAGAGGAGTCGCTGGGGAAGAAGACGAAAGAGAACGGGGTGGGAGGGGTTTATTTCTCCTCCTTTTTTATTTTGTTGGGTTTTTTTCTTTTGTTTTATTTTTTATTTTATTTATTTATTTATTTTTATTATTGGAGAATTAACGAAAAAACAGAAAAAAATAAAAATATTAAAATACTTGGGGTCGCGCCATAGAGACACGCCCCTTTACCTGGTTCAGCTATACCTGGTCACGATCTCGTGAAGCCATGGGCACTTCGCTGTCACCTCTTCTCTTTTTCTTTCTCTTTTGGTCCCGGTCTCGCGAAGCGATGCACACTTCGCTGTCCCCTCTTCTCTTTTTCTTTCTCATTTGGTCCTCGTCTCGCGAAGCGATGCATACTTCGTTGTCCCATCGTCTCTTTTTATTTCTCTTTTGGTTCCGGTCTCACGAAGCGATGCACACTTTGTTGTCCCCAAAAGTTTTCTCCTCAACATTCTTGGTCCTGGTCTCAGAAGCTAGCTTTGTTTCGCTGCCTCCCCACGTTCCTTTTTTTTTTTTTTTTTTTTTTTTGTGACTAAATGACAACTAGACGAAAATAAGAATATTATGTTGCCTCCTAACAAACGCTTAACTTAACGTCACAGCATGATGAATTACAACATTACAATGGGTTGCCTCCCATAAAGCGCTTGATTTAACGTCGCGGCACGACGCAGACTTTCCGGATTATTTTTCACTCACATATTGAGGTTCGTTCAATTGTTTCACATCTTTCTCTCTTTTTTCGTCACTCATTCCAAGGTAGTGTTTCAACCTTTACCTATTCACTCTAAACCTATTCGTCCCATCCTAAGACTCAATTTCTACAGCTTCATTTGATAGCACCTGCACCACTCTGAATGGTCCCGACCATCTGGACTTCAACTTTTCCGGAAACAACTTCAATCTCGAACTTTATAGCAATACCATGTCTCTAGGTTTAAGATTTTTCTCAAGAATATTTTTGTCATGCATCATCTTCATTCTCTCCTTGTATAGCCTTGTACTCTCATAAGCATGTTAACAGAACTCGTCAAGCTCGTGCAACTCTGTGACTCTACTTGTACCAACTATTTCTATGGCGAGATTCAACTGCCTCAATGCCCACAAAGATCTATGCTCCAACTCCATGGGTAAGTGACACGCTTTCACAAATACCAGTTTATATGGAGACATGCCAATTGGAGTTTTAAAAGCGATGCGATAGGCCCAGAGTGCATCATCTAACTTTTTCGCCCAATAAGTTCTTATAGCATTCACGGTCTTTGTTAACACAATATTTATTTCTCTATTCGACACTTCCACTTGCCCGCTTGTTTGTGTATGATATGGGGTGGAAACCTTGTGGCGAACACCATATTTTTCTGACAACTTTGCGAAAGCTCGGTTGCAGAAGTGAGCACCTCCATCATTGATTATTGCCCTTGGAGTGCAAAACCGGGTGAATATATTCTTTCTCAAAAGACCAATGACTTCCTTTGCATCATTTGTAGGGAGTGCCACAGCTTGTACCCGTTTTGAGACATAGTCCACATCTAGAAGTATGTACTTGTTTCCATATGAGCTGATGAAAGGTCCCATGAAATCGATTTCCTATATGTCAAACACTTCCACTTCCTGAATTGGGTTCATGGGCATCTCATGTCGGCGAGAAATATTCCTGGTACGTTGGCATTCATCACAACCTTTCACCTAGAGGTGTGCATCTTTGAGCAATGTTAGCCAGTAGAAGCCCGACTCCAACACTTTTGCGACTGTCCTTACTCCTCCGAAATGGCCACCATATGGGGATGCGTGACAAGCCTGCAAAATAAGAGATTGGTCTATCTTAGGGATACATCTCCGAATCATGTTATCAACACAATTCTGAACAGATAAGGCTCATCCCAGTAATACGTGCGACAATCATGAAAGAAATTTTTCTTTTGAATAGAGGAAAGGTCGTAGGGGATAATACCGCTCGCCAGGTAGTTTGCAATGTTATCATACCATGGCGCTACCTCAAGGCTCGTAGCAAACAGTTGTTCATCTGGGAAAGTCTCCACAATATCTTCCACCTCAACCTTCTTCTCTGCTCCTTCCAACCTAGACAAGTGATAAACCACTTGGTCCTCTGTTCCCTTTCGGCCACGGATTTCGAAGTCAAATTCTTGCAGTAATAACACCCAGAGAATCATGCGCGACTTTGACTCCTTCTTCTCAATTAGGTACCTGAGAGCAGCATGGTCTGTATAAACAATTACCTTCGAGCCTATCAGGTATAACCTGAATTTGTCAAATGCGAACACCACTGCTAGTATCTCCTTCTCGGTCACTGTGTAATTTAGTTGGGCCCCAATTAAGTCTACTTGCATAGTAGATTGAATGAATGAATTTATCTTTTCGCTCCCCAAGAACTGCTCCCACAACATAGTCTCTTGCATCACACATTATCTCAAAAGGTTGCTCCAAGTCAGGTGCCACTATGATTAGTGCAGTCACCAACCTCTTTTTCAATTCCTCAAAAGCTAACCTGCAGTCATCAAAAAACACAAAGGGGTGATCTTTTTCAAGCAATTTACACAAAGGGTTAGAAATTTTGGAAAAAGCTTTTATAAACTGCTTGTAGAAACCGATGTGATCAAGGAAACTTCTTATGGCCATGACATAAGTGGGTGGAGGTAACTTCTCGCTTATATCAACCTTGGCATGGTCCACTTCAATGCCCTTACTTGACACTAGGTGTCCCAAGACTATACCTTCATGTACCATGAAATAACACTTCTCCCAGTTCAGTACCATATTAGTCTCCATACACCTCTTCAATACTCTTTTCAAGTTCATAAGGCACTCATCAGATGAGTTCCTTGTCACGCCCCGAACCTGGGCCTGGACGTAACATGACACTCGGTGCCTGACTTCATGTGACCGAGCGAACCAACTGGCTGGCTGAATCAACATGTGATATCATAACATACTGAATGCGGAAGATAAATTAACACATGCTGATATACTGAAAGTCTGGACGATATAAATCAAAGTGCAGAAATACTAATACAATTCTGAAACATATTTATAGCCAGCATGGCTTAATATGAAAAGCCTGCAACTCTGTCTAACTGTTACTCTAGTCTATGAAGCCTCTAATAAAGTACTGAAAACACTGACTGTCTGAAAATTATTGAAGACTGTAAGGTAATGATAATTCCACGAACAAACTGGGATCACCAAATAGATGGTGCGAGAATCCTAGCGCTCTGAATCGTCAACCTGTAAATCATTACCTGCATCGTGAGATGCAAGCCCCGGACAAAAAGGGACGTCGGTACATTTGAATTTCACTCTGGTATGTAAAGCAACTGAAAGAAAGAATTATAAATGCTGAAACTGAAACTAAGCTGATAGCTGAGAACTGATAATTGATCACTGAAATGATAACTGATAATTGAAATGATAACTAATACTGATAACTGATACCTGAACTGATAACTGATAATTGATATGGTAAATAATAATTGAACTGAAAGGAAGTAAGAATATGAATACTCCCTCTTCTGAATGATGAACAACCTATTTATCTGACTATTAAACTGCGGCCTCAGGCCTAATATATATATATGCGCACAAACTGCGGCCTCGGGCCCTAGTATACGTATACATAACTGCGACCTCAGGTCCAAAAATGCATAAAGCATAAACTGCAGCCTCAGGCCCAAACATGCATAAAGCATAAACTGCGGCCTCGGGCCCAAATATAGGTGTTCAACATTTAGGAACTGAGAATCATACTGAAATACATGATACTGAAATACATGATGCTGAAATACTGAACCATACTGAGTTACATGATACTTGAATAGTGAACAGAGCTAGACTGAGACATGTGTTCATGAACTGATTATGAAAATTGAAACTTTGACTGTTTATGACATGCTGAGTAATTTATGCTGAGACTCGTGGGCATCCAACCCAAGTCTATATTGATTAGGCACCGATTTCACAACGTTCAGAATGAAAGTCATAAACGAGTTATGAAGCTAGAAATTAGAAGTTCTGACACTATTCAAGGAACTAGGCTTAACTATATTTCTGAGGCGATTAGTAACGTCGTAAAAGAAACATATTGTAGGGAGAATCAATAACATTCCCAAACATAGAGAGTTAGCCTTAAACACCTTAACTTCCTTCTCTTGAGCATAATACAACATTCGCCAACCCTTTCAACTTTAATCTATATCAATACAAGTCAAAGTGATTCCAAATTAGCAGCAACAGTCATGTTTTGGTCACTTAGGCATTTTATCACACACTTTGTGGCATAAAGCTTCATAGTCCTTATTAATGGTGTCTCTACACCCAATAACCCATTCTCTTGATCCTAGATAAATTGTAAGGTCTCAAATGGTTATAATCAACATTATCCTTTATCACCCATAAGGTAAACAATACCCTTAACCAATAATCAACAATCAATACACCAAACCTATAACCGTTCATGCTTTTCTATCAAAACCATCAACTCAAATCTCATGAACTAGGGTCTATAATTATTAAACTAATGCTAGAATAAATTTGAGGGTGAAGACATTACCTCCTTGAAGTTCAATCCCCTTGAATTCGAGTTCTAAGGTTCCTTCTCTCAACAATGACGTCCCAATCGAATATCTAATGATATGGAGGGTTTACCCATGTTAATAAGATGTTGGGAAATTAAAATTAACTTAGAATCACCATTAGAACTTACCTTGGGTGGTGGAGTGTCACGACCCCAGTTCGCCCTCCGTGAACATGTCGTGATGGCACCTAATCCCGATAACTAGGTAAGCCTAACAATGCGGGAAAAAACAACATAACTTGCGGAATAATTAAGTAAAAGCTGAACAAATTCAAAAGAAAGACTGTATATAAATGCCGCTCGGCATATACAACTCAAAAATAATGCGGAAGTCTACAATATCACCCCAAAACCCGGAACTCACGGGAAACACAGGCTAACAGAAATGTAATACACGGCTCTAACTCCAAAATCTCTAAACAACTGTAAGGAAAGAAAAAATTTCCACTAAAGCTGGAATAAGATAGAGACTTTGATCTGCGGACGCGACAGATGTACCTCGAAGTCTCTACTAGGTCTCTCAACCTCGGGAATAATACGCCTGGGTGGAGGTACCTGGATCTGCACATGAAAAACACGTGCAGAAGGGGCATGAGTACACCACATCGGTACTCAGTAAGTGCAAAGCCTATCCTCGGTCGGGTAGTGACGAGGAAGGTCAGGGCCCTACTGAGGTTAATAAATATAATAGGAATTTACAGTATGAAAACATGCAGTAATAATTAGTACAACAGTGAAATAAGACCGGTCGAACCAGCAATAACAAAAACACAAGAATGGAGTAACCACAGAATATGTACAACTCAATAACAATGGTAACAATGACGATCTCCCAGGATACCGTCCTGTAGTCCTTTTCTCAACTGTCTAGTGGATCTCCCGGTATACCGTCCCGTATTTCCAAAGTAAATATGCAGGGGGATCTCCCGGGATACCGTCCCTTAGTCCCAAAGTAAATATGCAGGGGGATCTCCCGGGATACCGTCCCGTAGTCCCAAAGTAAATATGCAGGGGGATCTCCCGGGATACCGTCCCGTAGTCCCAAAGTAAATATGCAGAGGGATCTCCCGGGATACCGTTCCGTAGTCCCAAAGTAAATACGCAGCCATAATAAGAAGATATTCAGAAATAGAGTGCAAAAATACAAGGCAACAAGTAGTTCTAGCCTAACATGCTTCACGTAGTACAATTAAAGCAACTTAAGCAAATAGGCAATTTAGGGCAATTACGCATGCTTTTCTAAGCTAACATAGACTATAATTGCAAACAGAATAAAACAGGTAAGAAAGAAACTCAGTCTAAATGTTTAAAGTAAAACCAAATTTTCAACAATTAGCATAAGTACGTGCTCGTCACCTCACGTACAAGGCATTCAATTATCAAATATCACATCCTAAGGGGAAAGGTCCCCCACACAAGGTTAGACCAGCCACTTACCTCGAACCGACTCAAAATCAACTCGAAACCACACTTTTTCAATGAGTATCCGACTCCAAATGGCCCAAATCTATTTAAATTAATAACATATCGTGAATAACATCTCAAGCAACTGATTCTACTATTTAATTCAAAGCTAAGGCGCGAAATTTGGTAAAATGATCGAAACGCCCCTCGGGCTCATGTCTCGGAATCGGGTAAAAGTTATATTTTCCGGACACCCATTCCAATACGAGTTCAACCATGCAAAAATTATCGAATTCCGACATCAGATTGACTTTCAAATCTTAAATTTTTGTTTTTTGGAAGATTTGCTAAAAAAAAATAGTTTTTTCTTCAATAAATTCATGGATTCATGATGTAGATGAGTATGGTATGATGAAATATAATCAATATAGGATAAGGAACACTTACCCCAATATTTTCCCGTGAAGATCGCCTAAAAATCGCCCAAGAACCGTGCTCCCAAAATCCAAAACGAAATGAAGGAATGAGCATTTTAGGTCCTTAAGTTTCTGCCAAGCCGTCACTAAAAGTCCAATTTCGTCGCTAAAAGTCGTCACTAAAAGTCCACTAGAAACAGCTTTACCAGCTCTTGTTCGGTCGATCATAAGTTTCAGTTAACATGTCCAAATGATGAATGGTTTAACTTTATGAAAACTAGATTGCAAGAGATACAATTTTCCTGTTTTACAAATTTTCAGATTTCTTATATATTTCGAGATATAAGCTTCCAAAGTAGGCTCCTCGCATCAGAAATTTCTGGGGAAAATGCAAAAACAGCTTTACCAACCTTCATTCAATCGATCATAACTTTATGCACAAAACTCCAAATGACAAATGGTTTAATGTTCTGGAAACTAGACCTCACGATATACAAATTTCATATTTTTCAAAATTTTCAGATTACTTATAGATTCTTATATATATGCTTCCAAAGTTAGCTCTTCGACACACAGTTTGCTGTCCAAAAAAAAAATGCAGCAGAAATTTCTGCAATTTTCCTTCTTTTTCTTGTCCGAAATTCATTCCGTTAACCTTCCGAAATCCACCCGAGGCCCTCGGGACCTTAACCAATTATACCAACATGTCCCAAAATATGATAAGAACTCGCTCGAGGCCTCAAATCACATCAAACAACGTCGAAATCATGAATCGCACTCCAATTCAAGCGTTATGAACTTTGAAATTTCAAACTTCTACATCCGATGCCGAAACCTATCAAATCACATCCGATTGACCCAAAATTTTGCACACAAGTCATACTCGATATTATGGACCTGCTCCAACTTTCGGAATTGGAATCCGACCCCGATATCAAAAAGTCAAACTCTCGATCAAACTTCTCAAAAACCTTCAAATTTCTATCTTTAGCCAAATGACTTCAAAATGACCTCCGGACATCCGAATTCACTTCCGATCGCGCTCCCAACTTCAGAATTACCATACGAAGTTATTCCCAGACTCGGAATCCCAAAAGGACATCAATATCATTGAAATACGCTTCAAGCCAAACATAGGAAATTTCTTCAAAAGTGTTGACTTCGACAATATACACCAAAACGCTCTCGGGTTATCCAAATCATGATACGGACATACGCCCAAGTCCTAAATCACCATACGAACCTGCTAGAACCTTCAGATCCTGATTCCGAGGTCATTTACTCAAAATTCCAGTCTTACTCAATTCTTCAACTTAAGGCTTCTGAAATGAGAATTTTCCTTTAAATTTAACTCTGAACCTACTGAATTTCAACTCTGACCATACACACAATTCATAATACCCGAAATGAAGCTATTCATGACTCTCACCTACTGAACGACACGCTGGATCTCAAAACGGCCGGTCGGGTTGTTACATGGAGGGACCCTTAAGGAGTTAGGTTTTTGAGAGCTTTTCTTTCTAGAGCAAGTTTATATGTTTTGGGGATGTGGGGAACGAAGTAGGGATTTAAAAATGACCCCCCATGAGTGCCCCCGCACCTGGAGGCCCAACCGTGCACTTGAATGCGCTAAATGGCCAGAACACCGTCGCATTAGCGCGGCCGCGCTAGTGGGCGCGCATATTGCGTACTGTTCTGTAAAACAGGCATAACGTTTTGTACAGAGATACATTTTGGCTCCATAATATATATTTGGAAAGCTATTTCAAAGGAATAAAACTTTCATGCTCTGGGTTTTCCAAAATTCCTTACACATTTTCACTAAACATTGCTGTAAGACGGATCTTCTGCAAACTTAGTCGATTTTGTCGAATCTTATGCACCTCACTTTCCATCTTGATTTTGAAACAACTATTTTCACCCATAATCATCCCAATAGGACTTCATATGTTCAAAATATAACCTTATTACTCCTTTAACTCATTCATACCTAAACCGAATTTACGGGGTGTTACATTATCTCCCCCTTGGGATCATTTGTCCTCGAATGATTGTCCTGATTGTAACTTCTGCTAACTACGGACCTTAAATGGGTCTGGTGGAAACATGAACTTTCATAAACACTTACATACTAAACTGAATGAATACATGACTACTGAACTGTTGAGATACTGAACTGAATGACTACTGCATTGACTGAATATTGGTCTGCCATAGATACATGAATATTAGACTGGCACGAATATTTGAGTATTGAAATAACATCAATATCAGAGTACTAAGCTGGTATGAATATCTAAGCATTGGACTGACATGAGTAGCTGAGTATTGAACCGGCATGCGTATCTGAGTACTGAACTGACATGAGTATCTTAGTACTGAACTGACATGAGTATCTGAGTAATGATCTTACATGAGTATCTGAGTACTAGAAACTTGAACGTTATAACATGACATGTGAAATACTGGTTGTACCACCGTTAACTCTGATAGCAACTCCAACTCATAAGCTAATTGACCGATCCTTTGCAAGATTCTCTATGGCCCAATATAGCAGGGTCTACTCTTTCCCTTCTTCCCAAATCTCATAATGCCTTTCATAGGCGAAACTTTCAGAAACACTCAATCACCAACTTGAAACTCTAGGTCTCTATGCCGCACGTCCGAATAGGACTTTTGGAGGCTCTGAGTCGTCTTCAATCACTCTTGAATCAACTTAACTTTCTCTATAGTCTGATAGACCAAATTTGATCCCAATAACTCTGCTTCACCAGCTTTGAACCAAACAATTAGAGATCTACACCCTCGCCCATACAAAGTCTCGCACGGTACCATCTTGGTACTAGAATGGTAGGTGTTATTTAAATAAAATAAAAAAACCCCAATGAGAGGTATGTGATCATCCCAATTTTCTTTAAAATCAAGGGTATCTTCAAGTGTTTGAATAATGAGCTCTGCTTTCCCATCTTTTTGAGGATGAAAAACTTGTGCCTAATCATTTCTGAAATGACTTCTGAAAGTTCATTATAAACTTAGCACCACAGTCCGAAATGACGGACAACGTAGTCCCATGCAATCAAACGATTTTCTGAATGTACTAATTGGTATAATCTTCTACTGAATCTGTAGTTTTTACTGACAAGAAGTGTGCTGACTTGGTAAGTCGATTTACAATCATCCAATCAAATCATGCTTTTGAAATGAGCAAGATAATTCTATTATAAATTTCATATTTACCATCTCCACTCAAAATATGTGTATTCCGTGATAAAACACTAGGCTTTCTACTGCTCGACTTTCACTTGCTGACAATTCGAACAATTGGCCACAAAGTCTTTCGACGTTCTCTCTCCTTTTTTTCATGTTGTTCAACCAATAAATCTCCTTGGTCATGATGCATATTTGGGGAACCTGGATGGAGAGAATACCTGGAATTATGGGCTTCTAACATGATTTTCCCTCTTTAAGTCCATCTATGTCTGGAACACACAATTCATCTTGGTACCTCAAAGTACCATCATCTCCCCTTATTTAGAAGCCATTTTCGTATACTTGTGAATCTCCTCTTTCAACTGCAACGCATAGGGATCATCAAATTTTTTCTCCTTCTTTTCGGCTAATAAGGGGGAACAAGTCCTGTTCTAGACAACAACTCTACTATCCTTGGAGTACGCAAATTGAACTCCTAGCTGGGCTAAGCGGTGAATTTCTTTCACTAGAGTTATCTTATCTACCTCAATGATGTGTTATACTTCCTACACTTGATTATCTTCTTAAGCACTTCCTGAACACACTTATAGAATTGTTGTGAGCTAAGCATCTGACCACTACTGGGAATATTAGAGTCTCGTGCAATGGCACTACCCTCATGATACATAACTGGGCATGATTTTATAGTTTTATGCCCCATGCTAACTATGTGGGTTTCAGATATCTAACTGGACATACTGATGATTTTCACATCTCCCCCTTAGAACAAAGGATAAGGTCTTGTACGTGCGGATCATTCTCTTTTGTTTGGATCTGAACAACTCTTCTTATGTCAATGACGACTCATCTTTCAACTACTTCTGAGCAATCCTCCTTACTAGGAAAAACTCAATTATTCACTTAATGGAAAGCTAATGTATTCACAACTATCATACACAATCTTAATAATTTAACTCTTCTTACACTATCAATCTTGGAGAAATCCCATTTCGATAATTCTTAAAGGCTATTCTTCTATAGTTACCTCTCTTATTGCTAGTTGATTGTTTTTTCCACTATCACTGTACTTCGGGTTTAACTTAAAATTTTCGGGTTCTAACATGCGTTCGGTGTTTCAAACTGTTACCCACTCACTATTGTTAACTTTACCAAGTAAATCAAATTGTACCTCTACTAACTTTGTTGAAAGTGCTAATTCACTGTATATACTCAAACATACTAACTACCTGCTAGCGTCATGTGTTCATGTTCTGATTTGATTAACTAAAGTGAAGCATAAGGTTATTTCTAACTCTCCTCACCATCCAACGCAGTTTTACGGTCGCATACTTATCCTTTATTTTTTTTGAACTATGTACAAGGATCACACTTAGAGAAAGTTTATCTGTCTTAAACGAAATTGGAATATCTAACCCTAAATTTTCTATACAC
>ML369618.1:9531-19684 GCA_005239525.1 Nicotiana knightiana
TTAACAATAATCCCCTTTCAACCTTCACAATACTAATGACGAGGTGCGATTCATGAAGACCTCATAATTATATACTCGACTTAACATGTCTCATTTAACGCCACTTGGGCGGGGCACCTACCTTGTAGGTCAAAGCTCAATAATTCTGACATGAATTTGGCAAATTATACACATTAATTAATTAGTTTATTTCTTTATTTATTTAGTTAATTATTATTAGTATTAGTATTACTTTTATTATTATTATTATTATCTATTCATTTATTCTTATGATCATCATCATTATTTTATACATGAATTATTGAATAAGCTTAACAGGCATGACCAGTACTATAATAAAATTTTAATTCACACGGGAGAATTTAAACACAAGGATTTCCATCACAAGGACCTCGTCCTTACATAACTTCCACCGCAACTCGTAGCCCGATTTAAACATCTCAAATCATATTACAATGCGAGGATCTCGTCCTTGATTTTGAATCACAAGCAACATGCGCATCGTGCCACTCGAAACCTTACATTTTCTTCCTTTAAATATTTTTCTTTAAAAAAAATTACAACACGTGATGATAGACACAATTATCTCCATAGAATTTCTCAATACAAGCATTCCCATAAGTAGATTTTTTTTTTGAGTTACGAAGCTCACTCGAGAGTGGAGCATATTTGAAGAATTTTATTAGATACGCATAACCGATTAAAGGTCAGGAAATCATCACTTTATAATAACTAGAGATTGTTCTGTTTATGGCACCATTTGATATAACAACCTCAGCCATACCATAGAAAATATATCAATTGGCTGGGTCTCCACCTCTAGGAATCTGACCTCCACCTTCGACATTCTGAACCCTTTTTCTCTAGTTGTTCATGTAAATTGAATTATAACTTCAACGGGGCACGTAGCCTGAGTATTCTGATGAAATATGACTCTACCAAGCCTAGGACAATTTCTACCACTACCCAAAATGAAGTATCAACCTGCCCTGAGTCGTTCAAAATTTTACAATCATATTTGAGTCATTTAATGAGTCTGTGAACTTGTTCTCTAGCTATATGTACCGAAGTAGGAGTATGACGGGCTAACTTATCAAACCTTATGGCATGTCCTGGCACTGTGATGGTGGCCTGACGCAACCGTTCAAACCCTATGCGCCACACATTATGGAGATTCTAAGAAACAAACTCTTTCAAAAGCATTTATGAGAACTGAGTCAAGTAGTTGATGTTGCATTGGCTGGTCGTCCTCTTCATAGGCTTGCCACAAACACCGGCGGCCAATTTCTTATTTTACTATGTTGACTCAACACTGCTGAGCTACCTCATTTATTCATATTTTTCATTATTCTTTTGGGGTAACTCTTATCTCTATTGACACACAATGATCACAAAAGTATAGCTCTATTCAGATAATTCTTGACACAAACCATATAGTCTAGAAGCTTGTTAACCACTGTACTCCCTCTGGAGCACCCCAAAATCCGCAACCGAGATTTCCACGTTGAGTAGGGTGGGATTATTAAGGAGGCGGACATATCGCTAATCCCAGCTTTATCTCTTGCAAACTCTCAGGCGTTATACATTCCAGGCCAAAACCGATATAACACATGACCCCGCAATCTATTCCTTGACAGTGGACTTCCTCACTTGGCACGAAGCCATAGGTCACAATGTCTGATAATTCACAATGTTAAACTTCACAGCTCATATAAATCAACTCCGTTGCTTTCAACTATTCCCTTGTTATCCAGTACTGAAGTAGCTATAAATCCTTCTGCGATATGGGCTAGTCCAACATGTATTGATTGGGCTAGAACCTCCACGTCTAGATCCATTTGAGACTGTACAATAGGTGTTGATGTTCGAGCTTTAGTCTAAGCTCTGCTTTTGTATCTCCCCCTAATCGTAGTTGTCATTGGGGCTTCATCTTTTCTAGTTGTAGACGCTTCGTGTGTTGTCAAGATTTGTGAGAGGACAAGAATAGAAAAGTTCAATCATTCGTGATAGAATAAATTCGCACGATAGAGTAGAAATAAAAATGGATTTGTTTCCTAACTCAATAGCCTCTGAGAGATAAGTACAGACATCTCTGTACCGATCCTTCAGACTCTACTAAGCTTGTTCGTGAATTGTAAGACCTAAGCAACCTAGTCCTCTGATACCAACTTGTCACGAACCAAATTCCCAACCTTAGGGATCGTGATGGCGCCTAACACCACACTTGCTAGGCAAGCCAATGTTAGAATTTGAGTAGCTAACTTCCTTTGATTATCTTCTTAAACATCAATAAATAAATCTAACGTAAACTTAATTTAAATGATTTTCAATGATAAAATAATAAATAATTGAATAAAAACGAACCACGAACTAATTATATAAATAACTCTAAGACTAACCAGGGTTTGGTGTCACAATTCACGAACTACTAAAGAATACTACAAATACTGGGCCGAAGAAATAATGTAACTGTTTTGAATAAAATAAAACAACGTTTATGGAAATAGGAGAAGACTCTTGGGATCTGCGAACACCGACAGATATACCTCGTGTCTCCGAGTAAATGAATAGCCGCTCTAAATATCTCTACTGCTGGTCGATACCTGGATCTGTACAAAAGAGTGCCAAGTGTAGTACCAGTACAACCAATCCCATGTACTGAGTAAGAGCCGAGCCTAACCTCGACGAATAATGACGAGGCTATGGCGGGCATTAACAACATATAACATGTGACAATAATATATACTATAACACAATAAAAGAATTCTACACGAACAAGAAAAATATAACTGAGACAATAAATATAAAGCAAGAAGGAAATCTAAACAAATAATTAAGTACTGCAACAACAATGAAATAACTCAGCCGCTTTTTCCAGGCCTCAGCTATAACCAACTCTAGAATAATTTTCAAGGTTCCAAACTTTTAACTTTAGATAAAAGTAGTGCTAAAATATGAAAAATAGTAATATAAAATAGTAAGTTTTCAAATCTTTATTTTTCTTTGAAAATCAGTAAAAATATAAATGTCCTCCTTTATCTCTCCTTGTTGCGACGTGCAACCCGTTCCCACCTGTCCACCCTTATTGCTCCTCCCTATAAATATATTACCCTTATTACTCCTGTTGCGGCGTGCAACCCGATCCCACCTGTCCACCCTTATCACTCCTTGTTGCAGCGTGCAACCCGCTCCCACCAGTCAATCACATCTCTTTATTTATAAAAGGATTTTCATAATTTAAGTCAAAGCCTTTCACAATATTTATGTCTCAACAATTGAAAACGAAACAAGTTTCACTTTAAATAATAGAAAGAGCAAAATATGAAATAATGACAATAAAACAATGAGTGTTCTAGCCTTTAATTTATAAACAATAAAAATATAAATGTCCTCCCTTATCGCTCCTTGTTGCGGCGTGCAACCCGATCCCACCTGTCCATCCTTATTGCTCCTCTCTCTCTCTCTCTCTCTATATATATATATATATATATATATCACCCTTATTGCTCTTGTTGCGGCGTGCAACCCGATCCCACCTGTCCATCCTTATTGCTCCTCTCTCTCTCTCTCTCTATATATATATATATATATATATATCACCCTTATTGCTCTTGCCGCGGCGTGCAACCCGATCCCACCTGTCCACCCTTATCATTCCTTGTTGGAGCGTGCAACCCGCTCTCACCGGACATATCATATCAGTTTATTTATGAGACTTTCACAATTCAGGCCAAGCCTTTCACAATACTTTTATTTCCACAATTTCAAACAGAAAACTGTATAGCTCATAAGCTTTAACCAATATCATTTCACAATAAAACCAACCAGAATATATTTAAACACCGTAACGCTGTCAACCCAGCTCAGTCTTTATATACCATGACAAAAATCAAAAGAACAACCAACACTTTTAATACACTCGCCACAACAATTGGCAACAATCAATTGAAACCAAATAACCACGTAAACCTCAAAAATCATAAAATAGTTAACCTGCATTCCTCATCACTTCCTCAATATTATCAACAATGGAACCAATAGGAACATATACATATATATACTTTTTAAAAATAATGCCAAACCGCTCAACCGTTTTGTACCACAAGGAATCCAGCTAAAAGAACTAATACTCTTTCCAAAATAACCACAATAATATGTAACAATAAAATATCAAGACCAAGTAGTCATAGAAACAATAATGGACATAGAACACTTAAGACAAGAATCAATTAAGTTGGGAACGGGATATGGGTCATGCTTAACAGGCAAATTGGGTGCTGCATAGTTACTCGTCACCTCACCTTTACACTACGCCCATGCATTTCACATAGCAAGCAAGTGGGGATTCCTATTCCCTCAAGTCAAAGTTAGACCAAACACTTAACCTCAATTTCGCAGGCCACTCACTACTCAAATATTGCTTTTCCTTTTGAATTCACCTCTAACTTGCTCGAATCTAATCACAATTAACTTAATATCATTAACTAATGCTAAAGGAACTAAATTTATTGAAAAATATAGTTTTTCCTAAGTTTTCTAAAAAAAAGTGAAACCCCGACCCCGGGCCCGCTTGGTCTAAACTCGGGGTTTGGACCAAATTACGTTTACCCATTCACCCACGAAACCAAATATACAATTAATTTTAAAATCCGACCTCAATTCGAGGTAAAGATTCGATTTGTATAAAATTTCCTAATTCTACCTAAACCCTCAATTTTACCATGAAAATTCTTAGTTTTGATTTAAAAGTGTAAAGTTTATAATTTATTTCCTATGACTTGGGGATGATATTTGGTAAAGAAATTCGTTACTAGGGCTGTGGGGTTCGAAAATTTGAAGAAGAAGAAGTCTGCTCGTTTTATATATTTTTTTTTGCCATGCCTCGTTTTTCGTGCCAAACAATCCTGAAACTCGATTTTTTTGTATCCAGTGGATTCCTTGTGAAATTCTAGTCAAGCTAGGCTTTTGAATCACTCAATTTGGCCTTATAATGAAGGAGATATGTAGGTTTTAATATTTGCAATTTGTTCAGATTTTTAATACGCCGTCAGGGGCAATGTCGTAATTAATCTGAAAAATCTGACAACCTTAGTAAAATGCTCATAAAACCCTCATACGATGTCCAAATTCGATGATTCTTTTTGCTACGAGTCCGTAATTACGATACGGATCTAATAGTTCATTAAAATAGAAATCGGAGCTTATTTGTTCAATATGATATCATTTATGCCCGAAGAAACGACGTCAAAACATAAGAAAGAACGAGCGCAACACAACCCAAACCTATTTGAAACTCACCCGAGCCCTCGGAGCTCTAAATCAAACATGCACGCAAGTCTAAAAGCATCATACAGATTTGCTCGTGCGATCAAATCATGAAAATAACATGTAAAACAACAGATTAAACCTCAAAACTCATTATTTTTCTGAAGAACACTTATAGTTCATAACTTTTCAACCGGATGTCCGAATCACATCAAACGAACTCCATTTTTTACCAAATTTCACAGGCAAGGCCTAAATATCATAAAAAATCTGTACCATAACCAAAATACGGGCCCGATACCAATGGTTTTAAACATTAATTCTTTTTTTATTTCATAAATATTTCAACAAAATAATTTCTTTCAAAAATTTATTTCTAAGGCTTGGGACCTCGGAATTCATTTCCGAGCATACGCCCGAGTCCCATATTTTACTACGGACCTCCCGGGATCGTCGAAACACATATCCGAGTCTGTTTACTCAAAATGTTGACTCAAGTCAACTAAAACCAAATTTTTAATTCTAAAAATTATTATTTCTTATATTTTCACATAAAAGCTTTTCGGTTTCACGTCCGGACTGCGCACGAAAATTGAGGTAGTTAAATTTAATCTTTCTATGGCTAATAAGTCTAGAACGGAGTCTAAATTCATAAAATGACCTCTTGAGTCATCACAGTTACACTGGATGATTGAGCTGCCTGACAACTTATCCCAGTTGGTTAAGTTTGGTGAGCCTATACAAGATGATGCAACACCTATGCATCCGAGTAGAACTAGGCAGCCGGGAAAGCATGCCCGATCACCATTTATCCCTCTATACAGTTCTGGTGGCAGCAGCTCGGTTGGACTTCAAATTTTCCTCCTCAAGCACCCATTTACTAATGTTATTGGTGAAGATATAGATCGGGAGGTTTTAGATCAATTCAACAAGTGGTTATACCACGATAGCGACAAAGGTTCAAAGAGGTTAGAATGCATAGTTTGACACTTTGATTTCAGCATTTATCTTTTACATATCTAATTCATTCTCCATTTTTTTTGACATCTATTTGTTGTTACAGGAGGAAGGCTCCGTATTCCATAAAGGACAACCAAATTAAGCCTTGGTTAGATCTTGGAGTGGAAAAGGTTGATAAGAAGGACTGGTTCTTTTCCCTGGCCCACCCCGGACAAGTCCTCAATGACTCGGTAAGTAACAAGGAGTTTATTTCCAAGATATGATTTGTGCTTTGTCGTATGTTTTGTAGTTTAATTGTAGTTATTTTGTAGATATGTAGAATATTTGAAGATGACTTGTAGTATAAATTGTAGATATGATGTAGACATAATTGTAGGTGCTATGTTTCTTGTTTGTAGTATAATTGTATTTATGTTATAGATTATGTATAACATAACAAGATGACTTGTAGTATAAAATGTAGATATGATGGAGACATGATTGTAGATGTTGTGTTCCATGCTTGCAGTGTAATTGTAGACAAAATGTAGCTATTTTTTAGATTATTTGTAGTTGACTTTGTAGTTTAAATTGTAGAGCTGTTGTAGATATCACTGTAGATTTTTTGTTTCTGTTTTGTAGTTAATTGTAGTTATATTGTATTTTTATGTAAATTATTTGAAGTTGACTTGCTGTTTAAATGCCAACTATTTTTGGTTTGCAGCATATTGATGTTATAATGTATTACTTAAGGAAAAGAGGCAAGTATGGCCCTCACAACAAGACCAGGTTTACCACAACAGATTATTTGTTCAAGACCAGGATTGAATAAATTTATGAAAAGTTCATAAATTCTCCTCCAGAAAAAAAGTATTCGGTTGTTAAACCCCAGGATGTTGTTTGCAGAATATATATTAGGGTATGGAATACTTGCAAATGTTGCATGGGATGAAGTTGACTATGTCATCATGCCCGTTAACATTGTAGAAAAATTCCACTGGGTGTTGGTCGTGTTCGACATTGCAGACAGGAAACTTTATGTGTATGATTCAATGGTCTCTTCACGCAATCATCAGTTTGTTGAATCCTGTGTTGAAAAGTTTTTTGTTATTATCCCTTTGTATTTGTCATGCACCGATTTTTATGGGAAGCGTAAAGACATTAACTTCAAGAATATAAAGGCTTACATTGAGAAACCTGTTACCGACCCTATTAACATTCAGTGGCTAGTTGGAGAAATCCCACAGCAAAAAGAAAGATCGCTGTAAAAAAAATATTCTTTCTTTCTATACATTTAATTCTTTTTTGTTTTTAATCATTTGGTAAATATTGACTGTTTTTTTGCAGCGATTGTGGTGTATTTGTTGCTGCCTTTGCTGAATATGTTAGCCTTGGACAATTGTCAATCGCCGCAGAAGACCTTTCTGACATTGACCAACACCGAAGACACTATGGAGCGCTACTGTGGGATTATGCTACCAAGAAGCAGGAAAATGAGGCAATTAGTGAAAGTGAGGTGACATGAAGATTGGCAAGGAGAAATGGTGCACCTGCTTTGAGTGAGAAAACAAAAGTTCATAGGAAGAAGAAGTACTTGTCATGTCTATGTATGAAACATGTAGCACAGTTGTTTCGTTGATGATAGTTTGTAGGAGAATGATAGTACAAAAGTTTCTGAACAATCCTTTTGTGTTTTTATTGTAGCAGACTCGCGCTACACTTACATTATCTTTTGTTTGTAAATTTCTATCCAGTTTAGTAGTTCACTTGAAAACAGCCTGTTGGTTTTATTTTCACTTGTCGAATATTTAGAGTACTTTTTCTTCATTATTTTAATATATAAATCCTTGCCAACTGAATGTTTGCACTGTTATTCTGTCAACAACAAAATATATAGTTATCTTGTTGCTAGAATACAAATTATATACAAATAAACTACAAAATATCTACAATCTGGAAAACACCGTACGTTTAAATTGTAGAAAATATTGTATATAATTTTGTAATTGAATCTGTATATAATTTGTAGAAAATATTTAAGTATTCAAGTTATCACTTCAAGTTAATTTAAAATCTTTTTATAGTTGTATTTGTAGATAAAAATTAACTACTATGTGAAGGACGCTTGAGATACTAAAAAAAGTATTAGATTATAGCAACCAATCATAAACAAATCAGTCTATGAAAGTATTATGTTAAAACAGAAAAAAATTTAAGAAACTAACTACATTATGATCTTTAAACACACTAACAATTCTTTTGGAATACAACTGTCTACATGAAATTTATTTCTTTTTGGGCGCATTCTTGCAAGATCTTTTGTTATGCCCTTCACCTCCACAGTTGCCACATGACACCTTGTACTTCTTTGACTNTCCTTTTCTCTCCCGTAGGTGGATTTACTACTTCATCAGATATATGTTGTGGTACATTTTATTTGCTTTCATCAGGCAGGGGATTTACCGGTATTTCATATATACGCAATAGGCTGTCCCTTGTGTAAAACGGAGAGCAATAGTTTTCATAAGTTTCATTCCTGTGCCTTAAAGCTGCCAAAGCATGCGCACATGGAAGTTCATCAAGCTGGAACTGGCCACAACTACATTTCTTGCTTTCAAGACACACAATGTACCTCTTCACACCATCTATCACAGTATGGATATGACCTGTTGAAGCCCTCACCTACAATTACATAACAAACAGAAAGAAAACTATTTCCAATCATAAAAAATAGATTATCAACAAATTATCTACAATTTATCTACAATTTATCTACAAATTATCTACAATCTACAAATTATCTACAATATGGAAACACTGTATATTAATATATTATTTTTCTGCATCAAATAAACAGATCTTACCCTAAGCTTCTGCGATAATGTTCTGTTGTTCTCCAATTATTTGTTGAATTTGGACCCAAGGTATGTGAAAGTACCCTTTGCCTTCAATAACTTCTCGTTGGTCCAACGTTCAAGAAGAGTCCTCATATACTCTAATAGGTCTAATATTGGCAGCTCTCTTGCATCTTTTGTTACAACATTCAACGACTCTGCAATGTTTGATGTCATAGTCCAAGTTCTATTCACCGTTGCATGTACTCTTGACCATCTATGATAGCCAATATCATATAGGTATGATTTAACATGCGGGTCTATCTCTTCAATATTCGACATCCTTTCATTAAATTCATCTAAAGTGTATGAACGTGCTGTAGCAAAGTACAATTCACTTAATTTTAGATGACCCTTCTTGAACTTTGCCCTTATATTTGACCAAATATGCCACATGCAAGTGTAGTGTGGCATGCCCAGATAGACAATTGATGTTTCCTTCAGGATACTCTCATTCCGATCTGAAACAACACACATTGAAGATCTTTCACCATATGCTTGCTTGAATTGCTCAAAAAACCACTTTCACGATGCGTCGTTTTCCGAATCAACCACAACATATGCCAAAAGAAATATTATACCTACATTATTAATCAAAAAATAATTAAGTAGCAGCTTTGAAAATACATATAAAAAGACAAATACATATAAACTACAATATATCTACAAAGTGTGAACAACTATTTTTTGACCACACCCAAATTCTATACTATTTTGCTATAAATATTAAGGTTATATCTAAGCTTAATATGTTAAATTTTTATCTTACTCTTAATAGATTCTATTTAAGAAAATTAAAAACAACAAAAATATTCACATTCTTAGAATATAAGATTTTTCCTATGTTTAAGTAAAAGAAGATATATATATATATATATACACATATGTATCTTATCTTCTTTTATTCAATAAAAAAAATTAAGAAAAATAAATTTAAATAAATTTTAAAAAAAAAATAAAAAATAATAATAAATAAAAAACGGGAAAAAACACCCCACTCCCTCACATCTCTTCCCCCCACTCCACCCAAACACCCCACTCCCTCACACCACTTC
>MDKJ01146632.1:0-22237 GCA_005239525.1 Nicotiana knightiana
CCGATAAGCCAAACCGTTAAGAGTAAATAACCGCCCAATCCGCCCGATAAGCAGCCCTAATTTATATGCCAAAGTTACTATTACAAATGTGCAAGGTGTTGATTAGCATGATTCAAGGAGACTTGATTTAGGAGTGTTGATTAGCATGATTTCAGGAGATTTGATTATCTTTAGGAGATCTGATTTTATTTTGATTTTATTTTATTTTATTTGATAGTTGAATTGATTGTATAGATTTATTTTATTTCCTTAATTAGCATTAGGAACTTTGTATAAATTCCCTTGCTCATGGGATGTAAACACACACAAAAATATAAGAAGCCTTTTCTTCTTCTCAAAATCTACATGGTATCAAAGTCATTGCTGCCTTTTTGAGGTGAGTTTATCTCCCTCGCAGCACTAGGGTTCTGTTTTTATCAAAGAGGTCGAGTTTTCTCTCTCTTGATAGCTGTCCGCAACACAAACTCCTTCCGATTTCCTTTTCATTGGGCAAAAATATGGAGACATTCAAGGAGACGGTTTCTGGAGAAATCTTGTCTTCAATGAAATTCAGCTTCTCTGTCGCCTCCTAGCCTAACTTGACTCTACTAATGTTGCCACATCTAATCATGTGCAATCAAGTATTGCTTTTGCTGCTCACCTTAATTCTTGGATTGTCGATTCCGGTGCAAATAGACGCATGACAGGCTCTTCTAAAGGCATTCAAAACTATTCTCCGTCTCCCAAAGAAGATAATGTTAAAATAGGCAATGGTCCTTTAACACCACTGGAACAGGTTCCTTCATTTGTACTCCTAATATTAAACTATCATCCGTGCTCCATCTCACTAAGTTCCCTGTCAATCTTTTATCCATTAGTGCCATCACCAAAGCTCTAAACTGTAAAATCGAGTTCTTTCCCGATCATTATATTTTTCAGGATCTTCAAACAGGGAAAATGATTGGCAGTGGGGGACTGCGTGATGACTAGATGGAATTCAAAACTCTGGTCAAATCTTTTTTTGGGAAAGTAAGGATGTCAACCAAAAAATAATACAGCGGCATAGACGGTTAGGACATCCATCATTCTTTGTTTTGAAGAAGTTATATGCCAATTTGTTTTCAAGGACTCGATTTGAATCTTTGTTCTGTGATGCATGTGAATATGCCAAGCATACTAGAAACTCTTATCCTGTGAGTGTTAACAGAAGCGCAACTACGCTTATTACTATTTATTCTGATGTATGGGGTCTACCCAAATTGTTTCTTTGTCTGGTAGTCTATGGTTTGTTACTTTCAATGATTACTGCACTAGGATGACTTGGGTATATTTAAAAGCCAAAAGTGAAGTTTTCTCTTGTTTTCAGTCATTTCATAATATGATTTGTACTCAGTTTGATGCCAAAATAAAAATCTTGAAGATTGACGATGGATAAAGATTTGGTGCTTATTTGCAGTTCAATGGGATAGTCCATCAGACTAGTTGTCCTTACACTAGTGCACAAAATGGGGCTGCTGAAAGAAAAAATAGACATATGTTAGAAGTAGAAAGATCTCTTATGTTCACCATGCATCTATCAAAACCTTACTGGGGAATGCTATTCTAGCGGCTGCCTATCTTATCAACAGAATGCCACTTAAACCCCTCAATTTTCAAAGTCCTCTGAAAATTAAGGGTAAGAATGAATATATTGTTCCTCCAAAGGTGTTTGGGAGTGTTTTCTTTGTCCACACTAGAAATTCTGGAAAATTAGATCCTAGAGCTATAAAGTGTGTTTTTATTGGGTATTCTCCGATACAGAAAGGTTATAAATGTTATCATCCTCCCTCTAGGAGATCTTTTGTTAGCATGGATGTTACCTTTTGAGAATCTGAGCCCTATTTCAGTATTAACTCATCACCTCTTCAGGGGGAGAGTCGTAAGGAGGAAGAGGTGATTCTACCTAGTTCTATCACTGGACCCCTTGAGGACACTGTCACAGGAGAAAGCAAAATTGAAGAATGAATTCAGGGAGAGACTATTGGGCGTTTGGATGGGCCTGATTTGAAAACTTACTCAAGGAGAAATAGAGCTTAAGAAGCCATCATGCAATCTACCGAAGCTGAACCTTCTTCCACTGGTGAGTTATCTACATTTCCTAATGAGTTAGATGTTCCTATCGCTCACAGAAAAGGAGTCAGATCTTGCACCACCAAACACCCTTTATCTAACTTTTGTCTCCTATAATTCTTTGTCTCCCTCCTATAGAGCCTTTGCCTTGCATATTTCTTCTGTGTCTATTCCCCAGAATTAGAGGGAAGCTTTTGCATATCCTAAATGGAAGCAAGCTATGATTGAAGAAATGAAGGCCTTGTCAAAAATGAGACTTGGGAACTTGTCACTTCACCACCAGACAAGAAGTTGGTTGGCTGCAAATGGGTCTTCACTGTGAAGCACAAAGTTGATTGCTCAATTGAAAGATCCAAAGCAAGATTGGTGGCTAAGGGATTCACTCACACTTATGGAGTGGATTATCAAGAGACATTTGCCCATGTTGCTAAGATGAATACTATTAGAATTCTTTTATCTTTTGCAGCTAATCTTAATTGGGACTTGCAACAGTTTGATGTGAAGAATGCATTTCTTCATGGAGACTTAGAAGAAAAGGTTTATATGGAGATTCCTCCTAGATTTGATATTGCACAGAGTCAAGGAAAGGTACGCAAATTGAAGAAAGCCTTATACGGACTGAAGCAATCCCCAAGAGCTTGGTTTGACAGATTCAGCAATGCAATGATCTCCTTCGGTTACCAACAAAGCAATGTTGATCATACCCTCTTCATAAGACATCAAACGGGTAAACTGACTTTTCTCATAGTTTATGTTGATGACATAGTAATGACAGGAGATGACAAAGAGGAGATGGCCCGACTGAATAAGTTGACACATGAATTTGAGATCAAGGATCTAGGAAAATTGTAGTACTTCTTGGGAATTGAGGTTGCTAGGTCCAAAAAAGGAATCTTTATTTCTCAAAGGAAGTGTGTTCTGGATCTCTTGAAAGAAACTGAGATGATAGGTTGCAAAACCCGTAGAATCGCCCATTGAAAGCAATCACAAGTTACAAAGCGGAGTTGGAGAATCAGTTGATAAGGAGAGATATCAGAGGCTGGTTAGAATACTCATTTATCTCTCTCACACTAGACCAGACATAGCCTATTCAGTTAGCCTGGTGAGTCAGTTCATGCATGATCCCCGAGATCCTCATATGCAAGTTGACTTCCACATTTTGCGGTATCTGAAGTCTGCTCCAGGGAAAGGTCTACTTTTCTCCAAACATGATCACCTCCAAATAGAAGTCTTTACAGACGCGGATTGGGCAGGATCTCTAGATGACAGAAGATCAACATCCGGTTACTGTACGCTTGAAAGAAAGTGTGTTCTGGATCTCTTGAAAGAAACTGAGATGATAGGTTGCAAAACCCGTAGAATCGCCCATTGAAAGCAATCACAAGTTACAAAGCGGAGTTGGAGAATCAGTTGATAAGGAGAGATATCAGAGGCTGGTTAGAATACTCATTTATCTCTCTCACACTAGACCAGACATAGCCTATTCAGTTAGCCTGGTGAGTCAGTTCATGCATGATCCCCGAGATCCTCATATGCAAGTTGACTTCCACATTTTGCGGTATCTGAAGTCTGCTCCAGGGAAAGGTCTACTTTTCTCCAAACATGATCACCTCCAAATAGAAGTCTTTACAGACGCGGATTGGGCAGGATCTCTAGATGACAGAAGATCAACATCCGGTTACTGTACGCTTGAAAGAAAGTGTGTTCTGGATCTCTTGAAAGAAACTGAGATGATAGGTTGCAAAACCCGTAGAATCGCCCATTGAAAGCAATCACAAGTTACAAAGCGGAGTTGGAGAATCAGTTGATAAGGAGAGATATCAGAGGCTGGTTAGAATACTCATTTATCTCTCTCACACTAGACCAGACATAGCCTATTCAGTTAGCCTGGTGAGTCAGTTCATGCATGATCCCCGAGATCCTCATATGCAAGTTGACTTCCACATTTTGCGGTATCTGAAGTCTGCTCCAGGGAAAGGTCTACTTTTCTCCAAACATGATCACCTCCAAATAGAAGTCTTTACAGACGCGGATTGGGCAGGATCTCTAGATGACAGAAGATCAACATCCGGTTACTGTACGCTCGTAGGAGGAAACTTGGTTACTTGGAGAAGCAAAAAGCAACGTGTAGTTGCTAGATCAAGTGCGGAGGCAGAATATAGAGCTATGGCCCAAGGTGTTTGCGAACTGCTTTGGCTACAAAAGCTATGACAGGAATTTAGACTGTCTGAAAAAGGAAAACTTTCCTTGTACTGTGACAATAAGGTTGTCATCAGTATAGCTCATAATCCAATCCAGCATGACCGAATAAAGCATGTGGAAATTGATCGACACGTCATCGACGAAAAAGTTACAACTAGTATCTTGAGTTTGTTTCATAAGCCATCGGAAAAACAGCTAGCTGATGTGTTTACCAAAGGTCTCAACAAGCGAACTTTCCATAATTTGAGTCGCAAGCTGGGCATGTGCGATATCTTTGCACCAACTTGAGGGGAAGTGTTGATTAGCATGATTCAAGGAGACTTGATTTAGGCATGTTGATTAGCATGATTTCAAGAGATTTGATTATATTTAAGAGATCTAATTTTATTCTGATTTAATTTGATTTGATTTGATAGCTGGATAAATTGTATAGATTTATTTTATTTTCTTAATTAGCATTAGGAGCTTTGTATAAATTCTCTTGCTCATGGGATGTAAACACACAGAGAAATATAAGAAGCCTTTTCTTCTTCTCAAAATCTACACAAGGCCAAGCAGTTTCTTACTCCTCCATTGGTAGCTTTACATTCACATTCGAAGTATAAAGAAGAGGAAGACCATTTTGCTGCAGAAACCAATGTCTCAGCTGAAATAGTGCTGGCTTTGGACACAATATAATACAACTTCATGACTATTTCACAGTATCATAGAGTTTCTCTCTCCAAGACCCTATGATACCCTAGCCTGTGTGAAATTTCTATGTGATCTTTGAGTTATTACCATTTAATTTCTATTACTTACCAAATTGAGCATGAACTTTTTGAACTGGGATTTGGGCATGAACTTTTGCTTGAGCAAGTTCAACTAATGTCTATTAACTTTTAGGTCGTACACTATATCCAAATGGCAAGTGGATCTTAATGACTTAAGAAGAACAAAGGAAATAAATGCATAAGAACTTAAGGAAGTCTAGGAAAGAAGAAAATGTCCAAACTAAATCTATTTCAATAGAGACCATGTGCTAAAAGTCAAAAATACAGCTTAAACATAAGAGAGATGCAACCAAGTTGAGAAGTACGACACAATGTTTAGCTACCTCAAATGCCTTTGCAAAGATAATATTCAAAACGAGTCATCATGCATATCAAGTTCTTTTATTTTTTTAATGAGGAATAGATTTTTAAACCTTAACATTTTGTTCATACAGAAAACCAAATTTGTCTGATGTATTAAACTGGAGTATCAAATGAACTAAACTATAGTACTTGAAAATATATATTCCATTGTTCTGTAAACTTGCTTAACAATGCATTTAGCAATAGTTGCCCAAAAATATACTAGTATCTTATATTTTATTGCCATGACTAAAGCCCAACCGACTCAGGTTGAACCAGAAGGCGGCACTAAGGTAGCAAATTCTCACAATGATGCTATTTGCACTTTATTTTTATTTTTCTTCAATAGGAAATATGATGCTATCTTTCCGCATGGTGCATCTACTGGACACATCTTTACAAGTTCGATTTTAGAAACTTGTGTATTATCTGACTTGCACTTTAAAGATTGTTAGGACAGGAAGAAAGAGAGAAAACAAAAACAAATCTTAAGATCTTCTTGTTTTAGAAAGGATATTATTGAACTATTTATTTTTTTCCAAACCTCTTCCGTCTTTAAGTATGTCACAGGATTACCGAGTACTCTTTACGTCAGCAGCTTGCAAGGACCATCAATAATACTTAATACAACAAAAAAAAAAACATTTTACCCAATAGCAGGCATCTTTAGTCTTCTCTCCTTTACACTAAACAAATTTCAAGAGCTCCAGACGATTACCAATCCAAAGTAAAACTCATATTTATCTCACAAACAAGATTTCCGAGTACACTATGTGCATTCTTCTTCTTGTACAGCAAAACAAGGAAATTTGCCTGATGCCTATAGTTTCTGACTTGTTTGCACAAATTAATTGTCGTGGACATAAGTATCAATTTTTCGGTTTATTGTTCTTAACTAAGCACTAGAAAAGCTATTACTCGTTGAGGTGTAAAGTGATTTCTACACTAAAGCAGCCATTAAGAGGTGGCATTTAGTCCAAAAAGCAGGAAGCCAAATTTACATGCAATGTAAGGGGCATTTTTCCCCGTACAATGTAATAAGTTGGATATAGTTTGGCTACAAATATTGGAGGTACAGTAGCTCAATACAAATCAACACATGGTTGGGACCTAAACTTCAGGAGAAACCGTGAAGATTGGGAGAATATTAGGGTGTCACAGATTTTGGGTAAACTGGAAGGGGCAGTTCTTACTCCTGGGAGAGCAGAGTTGTTAAGATGGAGGCATCAAAGAGATGTGAACTCTGTGAAATCTGCCTACGAGGTTTTATAGAACCTCGAAACCACACTGCTTAGCCTTGGAATGTTATCTGAAAAAACTATGCACCTCCTAAAGTCGGAGGTTTTTGTTGGATTGCAACATATGTGGCTTGTCTCACACAGTATAATCTACAGAAGAGAGGTCTGTATACCTGCTGTAGATGCTACATGTGCGAGAAGGAAGCTGAAGATACAAACCATTTCTTTTTTCATTACAAGATGGTAAGGAAGCTTTGGGACATGCTTTTGGATTGTCTAAGAATGTGAAAGTATGGTGTTAAGCTGCTCAGTAAGGAAAATGGGCAAAGAATTGAGGAAGTTTTGGATTTACAATACCTGCTTGCTTTTATTTTGGTAATTTGGCTGGAAAGGAACCAAAGATGCTTCGAGGGGATGGCTGAATCTGAAAATCTGTTCATAGATTAAAATATAGACGTCTTTATTTGGCTTTTAGGTAACCGTTTCTATATTTTGCTTCCAAGTTGTTTCAAGACTTCTTTATGTTATGTAATTTCCTTTTATTCAGCTTCTTGTTTGACGAGGCTAGAGTTAAAAACCAGCTGAGAATTATACTACCTCATCCCAATAAATAGACCTTCTTTCCTTTCGGTAGGTGCGAAAAAGCTCGGACTTACTTCGTTATACAACAAATTTTTCTCCCTCGAACAAAACTTAAACTATCTGTATATCAAACTTAGTGTGACACCTTTCAACTAATTGCTCCAAATTTTCACATTTCAATTATTATAAACATGTCTCTACCAAATCCAATTCATGCAAAGCCAAAAGAGATCTAACATATTGGCTATTGTGATGAAAACAGCAGTTACTAAGAGTCGTTTTACCCTTTTCAACGAATGACACAGCTAGATTTAGCATTGTAATGATTCAATTTCTTCTTAGTTTTTGGCTTCACATTTGAAGTACTTTTGGGGTTTACTATTATCATCCCCTTGAAAGGTTTTCCTAGGCTTTCCTCTTAATGTCAGGGCTTTGATAAGATTTGAAGTAAAACTGCTTCGTCCAGAGCTCCGCTAAAAAGAGCCTTTCTTTTCAACACTTCTCCACCAGGCCAAAAATAAAAACCTCAAGCAAAATAGAATTTTCTCTTTTTGAATGAGTCAATCAATCAATGATACCTCAATTGTTTTTTTAGTTTCAGAATTTAGGGAAGATAAACATATAACACATCTGATAGCCATTCCCAAAAGTCATTAGTGCGGGCTCTCAGGCTTTAAATTTTTAACAAATAGTAGACCTTCTGGAATTCATGCAACAGCCTGTTCTATCAAAACTTGCTCAACCTAGCAAGAAATTGCTCCTCAAGGTTTGCTGCAAAGCTGTATTCGGCGGAACGCAACTTACAACTGCTCCATGGATTATTCTCAAACAGGGAATAACATTGACGTCTACGTGATTGAGAGAGAAAATGTACTTTTATATCGGACTTCATATTTCTTTTTTGATAACTTATAGGACAATGTATTTCGTTAAACTCAAAAGTCGTTGTAAGATAAGAAATAACAATAAGATCCACCTTCAAATGCCCTAGATACATTGTAAAACCTAATTTCTTTACAAGGAAACAAATAAGAACCATCAATGCTTAGTGCCTGGAGAACCTTTTTTTTAATTTCTTGTAAGTTAGTGCTTGGAGAACATCACAATCATAAAATATAACAAGTAACAACAGGTACCATTACAATCACCCACAAAGTACTAGATTATTAGCCAGAAAATTCTAGCTGATAACTTCACCAAGAGCCTAATGCATCACCTTCAGTGTATGTTTTAAAAAGTTTTTAATAAAAGCACTAACTGGATACTTGGCCAGTTAGTGAGATAGTTATTCTATTCAAAATGAAAAAAAGATGCAAACCAACCATCATCTTAGACTTTAGCATTTAGCACACTGATACCTTCACCATCTAAGCAACGGAAAGACGTGTCACAAGAACTTCCAGATTAGCATCCTAATTGTATTATGACAAAAGAATACATTTATACATAACCTTTATTAAATAAAGGACGTTTATACAGCTATCTAGGTTTATCAGCAGAAAGGAAAAAGACAACAAATACTTCTAAGATAGCAAGACCAGGAAGAAAATTAGTCCTCAAACAATTTCAGCTTCATAAACGAAAGAAGAGGAAAACAAGTTCAGAATAACACCTGAGCAGGAATGTAGTGGACATCCTCAACCAGAAAGTCAGCAGCTTTTAATTCTTCTCTTTTAAGCAAATCACAAACACTTTTTGCCATATCTTCATCATTATTTTGAAATGCAATGGCAGTCAGATCAATATCCCCGTGAAGTAGGTATGTTTTCAGAGGGGCCGAGCCAAATGGGAAAACCTGTAAAGGAGATGAAGAATTCAACATGTCACCTCAGTGAGAAATCATTTAAGGTTCATGATTAAACTAAGACTTCTCATTTAAGGTTCTATCTTGTTTCATCATGTCACCTCAGTGAGAAATCATTTAGTAGCCATGCACAATCTAATGTACAGCAAAAAATCTTTAAAACGTGGAGCATTACCAAGACGAACATCCCTATATTTTTTAGTAACAAGTTATAATAAATCTACCATATATTGCATTTTTGGCAATGTCTTTGTTAATATAAAGGGAAATAGTGAATTAATCCGATTTTCCTATAGCAATGGAATGAATAATCCTCAATGCAATTCAGAGAACTATTAATTCTCGTGAAAACAAATAAAGAAGAGAAATTACTGGTGCTGAGTGTTTGTATAAAGAACAGAAATTCCACGGAACTGAATGTAACCCAGCGAAACACGCTATTCGCACAACACCCTTCTGTTCTCAATTATGACAAATATAAAAAACTTCAGGGCCATGGCTTGCTTGTGGGTTGGGGCTGCCCGGTTGACTAACCAAGGTAGGCGCAAGCCAGCCCATACAGGATAGAGATGAAAAAAAGAAGTAACAGATAACAAATATAGACATGTGAAATGATAGTCTAGCTAACCTCAACTCCAAAGTTCTCTCTAATTAACCTCCCCACATATGGAAAATCCCCATCCTTGTTTGATCAGAATCTATAGCTGGGGTCAACACAGATAGTATGTCCTGGGTAGTTCTTTTGGCCGTTGGCCGACATTTGTACCCAATCGGAACTTGGTATTGACTTGACATAGAACAGGAAGGTGAAACCAAGGAAGTGAAAGAGGTTGATGAGAAACAATCATTAGAAGTCTCCATGCCAAGAGTTTCTAATTGAACCTTTGTAACAATTTCAATAATCAGTGCTGATCGTAACAATGCCAGAAGAATCAAGAGATGGCATTAGCATTGGCAGAATTTTAAAAATTTATGACATCCCAGGAAATAAAACTATTCAAAGACAATGATCTCATTCAGATCAGTATCCAAAATAGTGTACAAGACCAAACTGCAACTAAAAGGACTGTGGGTAAGGTGGGATTGAGAGCCGTAGCCTTCACCACCCAGAAGATCTCTTGAACAGATCACTTTTAGCAGCCAGAGAGGCCAGGTGGTTTGAGAAGCCATTTCTCAAGCAAGTTAAACTTGGGTAAGCATCCAAAGTCCCCAGAACCGTAAGTATAAATCCAATCGAAAGAGAGTGAAAAATCAATGACTGTTCAGGTGAAAAAAGTCACCAGAGGAAGTGACAGAATTTGCAAGCTGTTTGACTCAAAGTACAAATGGTAGAAAATTATCTCTATAACCTGTGAGGAAATCAAGAGGGAAAGCTTAAAGGACAAGGAAATTGGATGAGAATGAGAAGCTCTTTAATTCCGTAAGTAAATTTGAAGTGATATCTAATAAATCTAGACAGAAACAACAGAAGAAGGATACATGAGAAAAGGTGCTACAACTGGGTAAGACTATTTCCTATAAAACGGTCAGGATGACGTTTGGCCACGGCATAAAGAGGTAAACAGGGCTATGCCAATTCCAAAAGCTTCATTCTTCCTAAAAGATTTGCTTTCTATCTTAGCATGACTTAATTCTCTTACTTAATGAAAAATAGGGGATATCTCGTCAAAGCTATAAGGGGGATTAGAATTATTTTGAAGATTTGATGAATCTATATCCATATTACATTTTATTCAACATTTGGTAGGTGTTGACAGCTATGCTTTAGCTTCACTCATCCATGACTGTGAACCGTGGCTATAGCCGCCAGAGAAAGAGACAAGAGCAATGACCTTTGAGGAATCATTTTTTAATAAAGTGCATTTGATGAATCTCTCTAAAACTTGTTACCATCGCCACCTCTGGTATTCTGACAACAATTTGATGTTTAAGAAAAGACAAAAAGAATAAAAAGGAAAAACAGGAAAATGAAAAAAGAAAAATGTAGGTTTTGTCAAAAGATGCAAGAAGTTCACCACTTAAAATTATAGATTGCTCCCTCCCATATAGAAAACTACCAATCTGCCTCAGTCTGACTGTCCTTTGGGGGAAAAAAATTGAGAAGTCATTTTGTAGCTACTTGACAAACTCAAAGGTCCAGCCTACTTTTTACAGATAGGTCAACAAGAAAGTTAAGACATCAAAAGGATCAAATTCGATGAGTAACTTACTGATAAGACCAGAGATTTCCCCTACATGCAGCTAAAGGCAACAAAATCTACAACTGAATTGAAATCTTAAATCTTTTACAGCTTGTAACCAGCTTACTATTACATCGAGGCCTGCAATTAATTAATAACTTTTCATACAAAGGTCGCATTAGAGGGTCAGTTTCTGGCATGTAAGTTCATACGGAAAAACAAAAGATGGCGATAATAGACATATCAATGTCAAGGGACAAACACCAGATACAGAATAAGAAGTTCTTAAACCAAATAAGAAGTTCCACAAGACTGGAAACCATCATAGCAATTTTAATATACAAAACTTTTTATCCAGAGCTGCAGCTTTAGTTAAGTCTAGTTTCTTTTCACGGTTAAGCTGGCACAATGCATGAACTCTCTTGCAGTGCAAAGACCTAGCCTTATTTTTGCTAGAATGAATGTTTAGATTCACTCCAATACTACAAACCAAAGAAACTTCAATTCTAAATTTCAAATTATGATATCAACTCAGCCTAAATAAAAGCATCATGGCCTGAGTAAATATCTCATTCTTCTTACCAATCATAAAAATGTATCTCATACTTCCTATTATCAATCATCAACTCTATAAATCAATAGTTCCACTCTACTCTATTTTGGAGAGTACTTAAAGTTCTGTAGCCTAAATCAAATAAAAATTCTCTTAAATTTCTTTCCTTTTTTCCTTTTTTTCCTTTTTCCCCTTTTTTCCTCTTCTCCACAAGCCATTTAGTTATTTAAGTAACCACTTGCTTAGAGACAAGTAAAACCCATAAATTTTTGGCATTTAACAATAAATCAGATTACTACTGACAGTATATGTAAATATTATTATTATAATATTAAAAGCATGCAGCAGTTGTAATCGAGAATAAGATTACAAATATCTAAGACTTTTGACATTTTACCAAGTCGAATTCCTCCGAATTTTTCTATATTCGGACGAGCTTTGTCATCTTTCTTTGATTGTTTAACGCTTCGAACCGTAAACGCGCCATTTTTTGTCTGCTCTTGCGACAAAGAAAGAGAAAAAACCATTACTTTCCCACGCGCTGCCGCTGAGTTAGTAGATATAAATCCACACGCCGCCACTACCGGAATCAATGGCACCAAAATTGTCACTTCTTTGTAAACATATGATCCATTCTAAATTTGAAAATAATTTAACTTAAATTTTAAATTTTATAGATTTTTATAATCACACAATCCTTTGTAATCACTTTAAATTAATTGAATTATCCTAAAAAATAAGTTTCTTTTATAAAACAATAAAAGAAAAGACTACACAGAAAAATAGAGAGATAATTTTTATTGATTTAGGATAATTTAAAATGGGATAAGACCCATCTATTTATAGAAATAGAGAAAAATGACTTAGTCACAAAATAACAAACTCTTTAAAAGATAGATATTTACTATAATTACAATTTTATTCA
Organism: Nicotiana knightiana; assembly: GCA_005239525.1. Taxonomy (NCBI): domain Eukaryota; kingdom Viridiplantae; phylum Streptophyta; class Magnoliopsida; order Solanales; family Solanaceae; genus Nicotiana; species Nicotiana knightiana. The sequence goes on from MDKJ01146632.1 coordinate 12,688, forward strand.
TAACATTCTCCATTGAATGTCTACTCAATAAGTAATGTGTCTCGTTAAAACCTTAACTAAAATAAAATCCAGTGAAAAAAAAATTCTAGTAAAGAAAAAAGAGTACGCATGTTTAGTAGTACGTCTTTTGGTTGCCTCGTTAAAAACATTACAAAGAAAACTCAGTGAGACAAAACCTTGTAAGGGAAAAAGAGTGCAACACGTATTAACTCCCCCTAATGAGAGCATCAATTCACATTCTTAAGTCTTAGTATTTCGATCTTGCATACTAGCTCCTTGAAGGTTGACATCAGTAGAGATTTGATGAATAAATCATCCATATTAACTTTAATGAATATGTTGCACGTTGAAAATCTTCGCCTTCACATTATCATGCTTGTAGTTATAGCAAGATACATATGTGCACAAATTACACTTAGGACTGTATATGCTTTAAGCGATTTGAATCCTTCAGGGATTGTCATATAAGTTAAGTCACATAAGCCATTTAAATAGACTTTAGATGCATATCAAGTTTTCATGTCATAGCAAGATACAATACTAGATTGCACACATCATTGACTTTATACTTTCAAGTGTTTGAATTGTAGGTTCAAATTACATGTCTTTCATATGAAACAAATTCTATTCGAATTCTGTCTCTTTCATTTGGTCAATATTTTTGTGTTCGTATTCAACAGACTTAATATCCCCATCTATACTTAGAGCTACATAGATGTCGTCGACGAATATTTTATATCCGTTCCAACATTTTTTCATAAAAACATAACATAGAGATCTCTTCATTCATATTTTCAGGTACATGAACCTTTCCTAAAATTTTATGAAATGTTATGTCATGTGATCTTCTAGATCACTTGCCTCCTTATTATGATCGTTTTGATCATTTGCTCATCTTCTTTATCAAGAGTTTTACTTGAAATCAATTTGTCTATACGCTTTAAGCGTACCATAGACTTTGTCCTTATAGGACTTATTCTAATGGGAGCATTTATAGTGAGAATATAGTTATTTTCTTTGGAATGCGTCCGGCATGCTTTGCAACATATTGCAGATGAATTATCTTTTTATGAACTTCAAGTTCATGTTATCTTATTCGAGTATCTAGATGTACAAACGATAATTCATTCCATAACTTTTTTTCAATTGTTTATCATGTCTCCCCCTCATGTTAGAAAAACTAACTTGCTTCCTCAACTTTGAAAATCTACCTTTGTGTGTTATGGTGTTAATCAAAATATACACCGCACATCAATAATAACAAGATAAAATTATTTGGTTCATGATCCTGAACCATTTGTGAGGGGAGAATATAATATACTTTCGTATATAACGTATATCAAATTGATATAGATAACTTTGTTCTCATAAGCAATAGTTTAACTATTAAGTAGACACTTGATAAATTATCTTGCTAAACCAACTGTGATGTAAACCAACTAATCAAGATGAACTATCTTGAATAAAAAATCTGGAATATGCTCTAAATTAAATTATTGTGCAAGTTATCTGGCAAACACCATGTTGCAGGTTAATAATAATTGCATATGTAATCATCTCATAAATGCATTTTGGTATACATGGCAGATGAATGAGCTCATATTCACCTTTGATATTTCCAGCATTCATGGGATTCAATCCCAATTTTAGTTGGTCTATTAATTAATGAGAACAAGGAACGTAAGAGAATTTGTAAAGAACTTTCTAGTTCTTTAATATTTACCCATGTGAATTCTCTTTTATTTATGCACATCATACTTAAATTAATATGGCTAGATAATTATGCCAACTGAATAAATTATCAATATTGATAAACTTCAGGTTTACATGACGTGTGTAATTATCAATAAACTCTAAGTTTATTATGATATGAGTTTTTATATCAATAAACTTTCACTTCATTGTGGTATTCTTTTATTTGTATAGTACACACTGGAGAATAAAGCGAGTAGCTTTTCACATACATATTACTTTGCTGTAAGTTGTAGTAATAGAAGATATTAAATATTTCCTTTATTTATAGTCTCAGTATAACCAATCGCTTTTGCGAATACTTTAGAAACTCAATAAGTTTCTTTGAGACTTACTACAACATAATACCTTATTGATAATCAATTTTATTTCTCAAAAAAGGTATAATTGGCTCTTCTAGAGCTTTTAATTAATTTTGTACTACCATATATTCATCAACATCCATATGGTGAATATCTCTTTCAATGAGAAAGTTATACCATTATGGTCATGGTCAAAATCATTATAGGCAAGTATGTTGCTTTTGACATGTAATAATCGCATTGCCATAATATTTTGGTTAATCACAATAGGTATGTGATTAATGACCACTCATGCCATAATAATAAAATTATTTTCTTATTTCATCTCAAACCTTTTTCTAGAGATTAGTGTGGTATATCCACTACCACCAGCACATTCATATTCTTTCAAGAATGAATATGTATTCATAAATCAGGTGTTGTCAATCATCTATATGTGCTTTATAAAATCTCATGTCAGATCGATGACAAATATTACTTTCACAGAGTGAAGGATTATTTTGAGAATCCTTATTATTCTCATTATCACAATGATGATGATTATAATTTCGTCCATTGACACTTCTACATCCATTAATACCTTCACGGTAATAATTTTGTCTTCTTTCAGACTTATCACATGTTGCTACCACATTCTCTTTAAGGGAACGAGAATGAAGCAAATTCAACAGTATGTTGCTTTTGACATGTAATAATCGCATTGCCATAATATTTTGGTTAATCACAATAGGTATGTGATCAATGACCACTCATGCCATAATAATAAAATTATTTTCTTATTTCATCTCAAACCTTTTTCTAGAGATTAGTGTGGTATATCCACTACCACCAGCACATTCATATTCTTTCAAGAATGAATATGTATTCATAAATCAGGTGTTGTCAATCATCTATATGTGCTTTATAAAATCTCATGTCAGATCGATGACAAATATTACTTTCACAGAGTGAAGGATTATTTTGAGAATCCTTATTATTCTCATTATCACAATGATGATGATTATAATTTCGTCCATTGACACTTCTACATCCATTAATACCTTCACGGTAATAATTTTGTCTTCTTTCAGACTTATCACATGTTGCTACCACATTCTCTTTAAGGGAACGAGAATGAAGCAAATTCAACAGTATGTTGCTTTTGACATGTAATAATCGCATTGCCATAATATTTTGGTTAATCACAATAGGTATGTGATCAATGACCACTCATGCCATAATAATAAAATTATTTTCTTATTTCATCTCAAACCTTTTTCTAGAGATTAGTGTGGTATATCCACTACCACCAGCACATTCATATTCTTTCAAGAATGAATATGTATTCATAAATCAGGTGTTGTCAATCATCTATATGTGCTTTATAAAATCTCATGTCAGATCGATGACAAATATTACTTTCACAGAGTGAAGGATTATTTTGAGAATCCTTATTATTCTCATTATCACAATGATGATGATTATAATTTCGTCCATTGACACTTCTACATCCATTAATACCTTCACGGTAATAATTTTGTCTTCTTTCAGACTTATCACATGTTGCTACCACATTCTCTTTAAGGGAACGAGAATGAAGCAAATTCAACAGGACATGCTTCCACTTCTTGAGCTCATAATCATACATGAATTTGATCATGGCAAGACATAGAAATTTTACCACTTCGGTTGATTATAATTTCTTACAAACTCTATTAGAGTTATTATCAAAGTTTATTATTTTTGCTTGTATTTAAAATTAAATTGTAGAATTTCAAGAATTTAAAAGAAAAAAATAGGTAAAAATACTTACCTTAAATGTAGAATTTATTCTTGAGGGGGGTCATGGAACAATTGGCCGTTATTATGCTCAATATTATGTATAAGTTGGGCACCATGCACGTATCCCAAAGCCTCTACTCAATTGGTTGGAGCCTCGTGCTGATAACGTGAAATAAAACAATAAAAGAAGTGCATTGCAAGAAAAGTAGAAAGAGATAATTCTTATTGATTTGGGATGATTTTCAATGGGGTAAGACCCCTCTATTTATGGAGAGAAAATGACTTAACCACAAAGTAACACTCTCTCTAAAAGATAGACATTCACTCTAATTATAATTCTATTCATAACATTTTCCTAAATAATCATGAAAAATATGTATAAGTATTCCCCTCCGGTGAAAGTTGGTCCAGTATTATTCAATGCATAGACATATTAATGCCATGCGTCCACCAAACTATTTCATGGTTTAGATTCATTTTGTTGTAAACAATTAAAAAAGGTAAGGCAATTTCGAATTAAAAATGATAAGAAAATAAAAAACTAACGGCAACCGTTTATCTCAATGTGCCTGCTATTTTGTCTCATCTCTTAAACATTGTACGATGCAGCATTAGGGCCCATCGTGTGTTTGTGTAACAATAAAAATGTCGAGAATAATTAAAAGAAAAAAATAAGGTGGAGAGAATTGAATTTACTCAATGTTTTAGACGCCAAAAATCGTCCTAATCTCATCTTTTTGGAAAAGATAACCAATAGTATCAAAGACATTCATTTATCTTTCGAACTAATTATACATCATAAATTTTATACCGATATTGTTTTCTAAAAGCAGGTCCTCTACAGTTGTTGAGATAGCCGTTGAACAGTGAATTTGTAACAAAAAGGTCATAATATTGAGCAATTGAATTATGTCTTTTGTTTATTCATAGGATTCAACTCGAGTTTGGTACTTTTTTTGGATATTTCAATTCAGTATTTTTGGTATTTTATTTCTTAAAATACTATATCAATATCATACATAGTTAAATTTGATATCGATTGATTTTATCCACTTTAGTTTGGTTTATTCGACTCGATAACTTCGATATATTCGATTTAGATAGAGAATGTAACTTTTTTTTTGTTTTAGGAGGTAAATAATCTTGGATCAAACACTAAATCAAAGTAAGTGCCTTCTAAAAAAAACCTCAAATTTCTAATAGATGAGTTGAAGCTAGATGAAGCAAGAAAAGTTTATATGTCCGAACTGATGAGTGAAAAGGTATGAAAACTAAAATTACTAATATAAGAGGAACTCTTGGAATTGCTAAATACAAGGATTATCAAAGTGCTTCAATGGAGGATGGTTCTAGAAGTAATTAAAAGAAAGTCGGTGAATTGGAAAATGATCAAAGCCACTATTCTATTGAGACTTCTCCATCGTTATATACAAGGAGCTAAGAAGAAGAAGATTAGTGAATGTAAAAAGATTAATCTACCCTTAACTTACATTAACAAACTTAACCACTCTTAACAGCCTAACTGTGAGCCTTACTAACTGGTCACATGCATGGCACATGACATTACAATATGCCCCCTCAAGCTGGAGGGTGCAAGAGATTGAACACTCCAATCTTGCCAAGTAGATGAACATGTTGAGCTGTCCCCAAGGCTTTAGTCAGCAAATCTGCCTATTGCTCCTTAGTGTTGACTTGCACTGCCTTGATTGTTTCTTCCTTGATCTTGTCTCGAATAAAATGACAATCGATCTCTATATGTTTGGTTCTTTCGTGAAGTACATAATTTGCTGCAAGTTGAATCGTTGATTTGCTATCATCAAAAGATTTTAACTGGTTGAATCATGCTCACATCCAGATCCTTGAATAAACCAAGTAACCAGGTTAGTTCAACAATGCTGGCTGCCATACTTTTGTACTCTGCCTCAACTGAACTCCTAGAGGCAGTATGTTGTTTCTTTGACTTCCAAGAGATCATTGAATCTCCAAACTTAATGACATATCCAGTAATTAATCTCATAGTATTCAGGCATGTAGCCCAGTCAGAGTCACACCAACATGTGAGAGTCTCTTCACAGTCAGACCTCATCAAGATTCCTTGTCCAGGAGCAATTTTTAAGTATCTTACAACCCTTAAGGCAACATCCCAGTGAGACCTGGTGCTTGCATAAACTGACTCAATGTCTGCACTGCATAATTGATGTATGTCCTAGTAATGGTAACATATAAAAGCCTTCCCACTAATCTTTGATAGGCACTAACATTCTGTAGAGGTGGATCCCTTGCAACTCCATTTGCTTGATCATACTCTATTGTGGTCAACTTTGAATTCACTTCCAATAATGTACTTGCAGTTTGGCTCCACTTAACCCCATTTCTGAGATTAATTCCAATATGTACTTTCTTTGATTTAGCAACACTCCATTCTTAGATCTCAGAACCTCAATACCTAAAAACTATTTAAGTTCTCCTAGATCCTTCACCTTAAAATTCTGATGTAGTATATCTTTAGCTTTATTGACTAGAACTGAGATACTTCCTGTAATGAGGAGACCATCTACATATACCAAAATGATCACTATTCCCTATTGACTTCTCAATGTAAAAAGTGAGTAGTCATGATGGCTCTGTTTAAACCCTGCTCTTAGTAGAGCTTCAGTTAGCTTGATATTCCACTGTCGAGAGGCTTGCTTAAGTCCATACAAAGACTTGAGCAATTTGCACACCTTCTTCTCTCCTTGACTTCTGAAACCCTCAGGAAACTCCATGTACACTTCTTCATTTAGGTCTCCTTTTTAGGATGCATTATAAGCATCCATTTGAAATATTCAACCTCTTGATGCAGCTAGTGAAATGACAGATCTCACCGTGACCATTTTGCCATCGGAGAGAATGTGTCATAATAGTCCAAACCTTCCCTCCGGCTGTATCCTTTTGCAACCAATCTTGCCTTAAATATTTCCACTTCTCCATTTGCCTTGAAATTGATCTTGTACATCCATTTAGATGCAACAGTGTTCTTGCCTTCTGGTAAGCCCACTATTTTCCATGTTTTGTTATCTTCTAATGTCTTTACTTCTTGCCTCATATCTTCTATCCACATGTTGTCCTTCACTGCTTCTTTGAATGTCTGTGGTTCTGCTAGTTTAGAGAACTTAGCCAAGTAACATTGATAACTTGTACTAGTATAATCATAGGTCAGGTAGTTTGGAATGGGATAGGTGCATCCTGTTGTCTTCTTTGTTGTGACATAATCCTTCATCCATATTGGCTCCTTAACTTGTCTTGTGGATTTTCTGTCAGGTCTTGGAATCTCATCATCTTCATCTTCCTGCCTGCTGATTGCAACTTCTACACCTTCTTGATGTCCATCACTTTGTGTGCATGCATGAACAATGTTTATATCTTGCACATTTTGAGAAGTTTCCTGCATATCATTAGTGTTTGTCTCCTGTGGGACTTGTAGACTTTCTTGTAGATCATTCTTCTTATTGTCTTGCAGCCTGTATCTTCTGTTGTTGAGGTTGATACATTTCCATCATATATGCTGCCATCTGGCTGTGTGTGTAAAGGTGAGAACTGTAGTGCTCCCTGCTCCATGTACTCATGTGCATCACATGAACTGTTTCCATCTTTCTTAGAAAATGGAAACTCTGATTCTTTGAATATGACATATTTACTTGTGAAAAACTGCTTTGTGGCTAAATCAAGCAGAATATAGCCCTTTTGTGTTTCAGAATATCCCATGAGAATGGCTGCTTTGGCCCTCTCTGCAAACTTGTCTGTCTTGACTAAATTTGTTGCATAACACAATCAACCCATAATTCTCAAATGTGAAATATTAGTTTTCTTGTGATATAACAACTCATATGGAGTTCTGCCCCCTAGAACACTTGATGATAAACTATTAATCAGGTATATTGTTGTCTTAAAACACATCCCCCAGTATCTTATTGGAATTGCTCCTTGAAATTTCAAGGCTCTTGCAGTGTCAAGTATATATTTGTGCCTTCTTTCCACTATGTCATTCTGCTGTGGAGTATAAGGGCAACGACTCTGGTGAATTGTACCAAGACCTGTTAGTAGCTCAGAACATTGTGCATCAAAGAATTCAGATCCATTATCTGATCTTATCATTTTAATCGCAATACCAAACTGGTTTTGAACCATGGTAATGAACTGCTTTATTACCACTACTGCTTCAGATTTCAGCTGCAAAAAGAACACCCATGTATATCTAGAGTAATCATCCACAATTGTTAAGAAATATTATTTCTTATCAAACTTAGTAATCTTATAAGGTCCCATAGGTCTATGTGTACAAGATGAAATACTACTTTTGTTCAGGAATTGGTCAATGGAAAACTTCAATCTAGTCTGCTTTGCTAGTGGACATATCAAACAGTTTTCATGTGACATTTCATTGTTTTTATTATGTAAACCTACTACATGCTTCATTACTGATGAAGATAGGTGACCTAACCTGTTGTGCCATACTTCACTTGAATCTTTGCTTGCCTTGCTTACAGCATTGAGTGCCTTTATTCTGCTGGCCAATCCTCTAGCACATATAAGCCTCCTCTTTCTTTACCAATCCCCTTCACCTTGCCATTCCAAAGATCCTGAAACACATAGAAATCAGGAAAGAAATTGGCATTACATTTTAGTTCCTTTGTTAACTTTGCTTCTAAGAGCAAGTTAAACTTGAAATTAGGAACATAAAGCACATATTTGATCTCTCTCTTGTCTAATAAGGTTGCACTAGCAATGTAAGTAATATCAACATGTTCTCCAGTGGGAAGATGAACCCTATCTCTATCAGTTTTCTTTGTACATTTAACATCAGATAGTAATTCTAAATCAGAAGTGATGTGATGGGTAGCACCTGAATCTACGAGCAATACTTTCTTCTGTGATTTTTGTGTAAAGTTTCTCATCAAACACTTAACCTCACATGCACCTCCCATGTTTGACTCAGGATTTGATTCTTTGTTCAAGAGACTCATAATTTGATTCTATTGGTCATTGGTGAAGTAGTGATATCCCTTGTGCTCAGCAGCTCCAGATGAACCATCTCCCATATCATGTATAGAAGATGTACTTACATCTGCATTGTTGATCATGGCCATAGGTTCCCTTTTCCTACCACCTGGTTTACCACCATTTCCACCATGCTTGCAAGTATTAGGATTATTCCATCCAGGTTTACCATTATTTGTGCCATACCAAACATTCTGATTCCCAATGCCAGGGCTCTGTTGCCAATCACCTTGAGTCCTTATTCCTTCGCCATGTCTCCTTTTTGGAACGAAATCAGCAGGGTAACCAATGATCTTGTAACAATTTTCCTTAGTATGTCCTTTTAGATGACATAATTCACACTGGAGGTATTGTCTCCTTCCTCTTCCTCGTCCTGCTTGCATAGCTAATGACTCTATTTTATCATAAGTGACATCATTTACTCCTATTTTCTGTTGGCTCTCATCTTGAATAATCATGGCATAAGTTTGATTTAGGCTAGATGCATTTGTTTTTATAAGAATTTGCCTTCTAGCGTGATCATATGACTCATTCAAACCAGATAGAAATTGCATAACTCTTTGTTGATGCAAATTTTCTGCATGCTCTTTTGATTTCTCACAGTAATTAGGAAACGGAACCAAAACATCATATGAATGCTGATCACGCTCAACTATGTCTTGTAGAAGACTAAACGGGCGTTGCAAATATAATCCTGG